>JAPYYQ010000134.1:0-98863 GCA_030522585.1 Anagyrus pseudococci | reverse complement strand
TAACAGGATTTCTGGTGATGTGCTGGTCGGAAAGATGGCCATTCGGTATATTATTCGAAATAAAATGGTGATATGATGGTTGGAATTTCCTACAGGGAATTAATCAACGTAATTTGGAAAAAAAATGTATTTTTTTATTCTTTTTTCCAGATGTTTGACGACATAATATTCGCATTTTTCTCGTTGGAAATGACGATAAAAATGGTGGCGATGGGGGTCTCCGGTAAGGGTACCTACCTCGCCGATTCCTGGAATAGGTTAGACTTCTTTATAGTTATAGCGGGGTAAGTATTTGCTCGCGGGCTTTTCTATATTTGTCTCTCGTTCGCCACTCGTTTGCCATTATACGCTCTTACTTACGCCACCACCTCGCACGCGCGCAAGCCTGTCAGAGTCTCGTTCCCTTTTTACCCATTCGAGACAAGGACCTTCGTTAAATATTTGCGCGATTCTCACGTCTATTTCCGAAATTCTGGTTTTCCCTTTTTTCTCACTCCTTTTTTTTTAGTTTTACGCGAGCTATTTCGGGAATAAGATAGTCTCCGTAGTTTCCGTGGTATTGTACGATATAGAAGTGCGGTTAAAAGGTTCTAGAATATTTGTTAAGTATTGACTTACTGCTGATTGAATTGTAAAATTTGCATTATCGAAAAGTACTCGAATTAAGATAACGTTTATTCATGTTTAACGAAAATGACCTTTTACCTATTCTTATCGTTGACTGTGCATCTCTTTTGTTTATTTCCAAACTGAAACGCGTGTAAGTGTTGCACTCGTTTTATGTACAACTTGAATGCGATAAGCGCACTTTAACGACGAATAAAAAGCAAAATGTGTATCTTACTTTAACCGATAAAAGGTCCACATCTTCGTACACTTTGATTAAATAATCCGATAAATAAGTTCTTAAAGTCCGGCTGTAATATTAATGATAACTTGCTCGATATAGCGTTAGCATTTTACAGTCCGACAAAAGAGCAGATAAGAACTGCCCCGCTGTATTATCGATTCCAAAACGGCCAACAACGACGCGGCGGTGGTCAGCAGGAACGTTCACATAAACACCCCCGGCCCCGAAGTTCGAACGGCAGTTTAAACTGGCAAAAACGGGGTATTACCGAAATAAAAAGCACTTTGTTGTCGAAGCCCGGCTCTGCTATAGATATCGCTTCGCTCGAACGACCCGAACGATAATGAAACGAAACACAAAGACAACGCGAGAGCACACGACGATCATTCAATTTACGTTTACGACGATCACAACAGCCGTAGACGTAATATTGGCAATTATTTAACAGCCGCGTCACGCTCGATTCATAGGGAAGCGAAACAAAATTATTTACTACTACGGCAATTGATAAAATTCGTCGTCTCATCCCCCCTCATAATTCATAAAAGAAATGAATGTGTACATTATATTCTTGCTTATATAACCGCATATAACAATTTGGTTGTTGTTTAATCCTCCGCTCCCCCGTTTTGTTTACAGAGCATTAGAATATTGTTTAAACGTGGAGAACATGAATTTGTCGGCGATACGGACGATAAGGGTGCTGAGGCCGCTGCGGGCGATCAACAGGATACCGAGTGAGTACACACACAGACACACAGAGCCATCGTCCCAATTGATTTTCCGCTGGCTCAGCGCGCACGATCCATCATTATGTGCTTTCCCTCTGTCGGCTCATCGCGCGCGTCACCTCTCTTGGAATTTCGTTGGCTTTCTTGAGAGCGAACGAGCGCGATTGCGACGACGAGAGTATGCCTGGAATTTCCAGCGCATCCAGCACCCTCCGTAAATATATATAGATACACGGCACTGGCAAAAGTTTATATTATGGATATGTGTTTTGTTTTTTCATTCCAACAACGCGCTATTCGCTTTAATTGTCCTCCGCGAAGTTTCTCATAGCTCTCGACCAATCGATGTTTCGAAAGCAATATCGCGTCTGAGATCAGTAATATACCGCAATAACCGCTATCGACTCTCGTTTTTTCTCTCTCTCTCTCTCTCTCTCTCTCTCTCTCTTTCTCTTTTTTCGATGCGCCTCGTGCGCGTCCGTATCGCAAACTATTTATTGCCTTTTTTTTTCAAACTCCGCTCACGGAATTCGGAAAATTTTCGTCGGAGAGGTCTCCATTTTTATCTGGAAGCCCGGCGTTCTTTAATCGCAGGGGTATACACACACAAGTCGGCATCGTTAAAATCGCGAGATAGCTAATGAGAAGTATATAACGCCGAAAGGCACAAGGGAGTATAAGTTTTTGAGAATACGATTCGCGCGCCGGCTCATACTTATCTGAATCCAACTCGTTAAAACGGAGGAAAAACAGAGAGCAAACACGCCGCGGAGACGTCAGCGCAAGGATATTTCCTCGTTCGCGAATAAACAGCCACTATTTGTCGAGGCAGGGAGAGAGAGAGAGAGAATGGGGGTTGCTGATGGAACAGGAGGGGCGCAAGCACTGGGAGAGAGAGAGAGATGTACGGGCTCGTTATCGCGGCTTTCATCGGCCTGGAAGAGGGTGGGGGGAGAGCTTGCGATTGAACGCACCGCTCAACCGTGCTTTTATCTCAAGCCGAATAACTCGCGGTGCACCGATACTGCGGACGCGCGGTCTCACACACTCAACGTCGCGTGTATAGAGTCGCGCAAGCCCTGATTGGCTGTTATTGTTTGCAACGTTTTTTTTTTCTTTATATTACCTCGCCTCTCATTGTTATTCCAATAACGCTTTGGCGTTTATTTCTCAAATTTTAATATTACTCTCCCGATTCACAGGCATGAGGATCCTCGTGATGTTGTTACTCGACACGTTGCCCATGCTGGGCAATGTGCTACTGCTTTGTTTCTTCGTCTTCTTCATCTTCGGCATCATCGGCGTCCAGCTGTGGGAGGGCATACTCAGGCAGCGATGCTTCCTCAAGGCCCTACCCAACGTCAAGTATCCCGAGTGAGTAGTCCCTACAGAGGCATACATCCACTTCCCGCGCCCCTTCCGTTTCGCCCTCCCCTCTTGCCCACCGCTACCACCCTATCCCCCTTTCCCGGGGGACGTAACTCGCGCTCCGGTTTTATCTATTATTGACCTTACCTACGACGTACAACATCTATACTCAAGTTATTATATACATAGCCGTATTACGCGATATGTACTCTGTTCTTTTTTTATCGATTACTTTTTGTTTTTACTACTTTTTTTTTTTATCGCGTTCCGACCGCTCTCTCGGTTGTTTTACCCGTTATTTTTATTATATTTTTATTTTTTGTTATTAAACTTGAGATTTTGTGTATGACTTACGGTTTTTTCATGCAGTGTCGTCTGTGATTTACTGCTTTAGTCGGGTGAGCCTGTTTTTTTTTGGTCGTAGTTTTTCTGCATGAATTTGGCGTGTTTTTTTTTAAATCCTTTTTTGTCGATGTTGTGTGCTCGGGATATATACTTGGGTGTCTAATGATTCATTTCAGATAGATAAGCTAATGTTTTTTCTGCGAGGTAAGATTAATTCGATATTAGAAGGGGCAAGAAAAAGGATGAAAATTCGTTAAAGAAAAAAAAAGTAATACAAATTGATGTTGTGTCAAGGTCGGTGAGAACGTACGAATCCTCCCTTTTTTTTGCATTATGCAACTGACCTCAATTAATATTCTGGATTACAATGTATTAAGTACATATTCCCTTGGACATCGAGTTACAAATGTACATGCTTAAAAAGAAAATCAATTTCATTACTAGATTAACTAATTCAATGTACATTTAAAATTTTTTTTTCTTTCTTCATTTAATACAGTAAACGAAATTAAACGGTAAACGCTGAAACTCACCAACGTACTGAAATGTGGCAATTTAATTATCATTGAGTTTTCTTTTTCGCGCCGGAGTCAATCAATTAGCATCGCAAATGCCGTTAAGTATTTAATCGCGTATCCCCCTACACGTCTCTCCGCGAAAAAACAAAATCTGCGAATTCGCCAGAAAGCTAATGAACCTTGAGCAATTAGAAGCTACGAACGGCTAATCGAATAAAAGCGCCAAATTCAGAAAGATCAATAATATCGTTGATTCAGCTCGCGTACTATATATATAATACAGTATGTGGAGCCAAATAATTGCTATATCGCCAATTAACAAGACGAAACGATGCTTTATCTACGCTTTATTTTCAATACAGCTACGATCTAGTCTTACCACTCGCCATTTATTTTTTCTTTATTTTACGATAACTCTCCTTTTTACGTGCTCGAAATATCTTCAAGCATTCTGCTGCCCCTATATACTAAAAGTGCTTATTATCAACTACAATTGCATTGCTCCTTTTAAAACATTTTTATTTATGTATTTCTTTTTTATCGATATGAGCTTTATATAAGAAACACATATTTCTATCTGACGACACATGCACACATAAGTACGTTCCATTTTAAATTCATAAGCGTTCGTTCAATTTTCACGAAAACAAATTTATTTCGGTAGATTTACGCCACACACGCACACACGGCTGGTTGTTTTATATTTTCAATAAATATCGATATATCGACTGTGCGTTATCTGACAAGTTAATCGTTGAAATTTAAGAAAATACATGCCTTTCAATGAATTAAAAATAACGTGCTAACATTTTATAGTTTTGAAAATTATTAAATCAAACGTAAAAATGGTTAATATAAGACTTTGCGCAGAACAATCGTAACTCGCGTTTAATAATAACGCAAAAGTATTATTGTACATAAGTTCAGGTATATAAGGAAAAGCCTCGGGTCTTTTAAAGAAAATTTTCAAGAAAACTCCAAGATAAATTTCTCAGTGGCATTCGTGTGCCGCTGCTAGTACGTGCATATACCCGCGTACATTTAAAGTTTTCATGAATTTATAACGGATTCTACCTGAGAGAGCGTCTCCTCAACAGGTTAACTGCTATACGTGCCGCGACTTCATTTATTATTATAATTGAATTACCGAGCGCAATATTTTTCGGCTCCGTATATTTCGCCACTATATCCGCGAATCCATTTTATACCTCGGCAACTAACTTCGCTAATGTTTTTTTTCCGGTTGCATACTTAAAAAACGTTACGTTACCCAACTTTGTTTTTTTTCCCCAATTACTTCGGGAACACGAGAATATCCGTGAAATCAGTTAACCCAAAAGGACGAAGTACAAATGAGAATTCGGGGAATCTTACAAAGTTCCATCGTCTTTAATCGGAAGTCGAGCAGCACTCGGTAACACGAGTCCTTGGGCAGACGGGCGAAGGGCCGGCAACTGCTTTTCTCCTCGGTAGATTAGGCTGATTAAGGAAGCCCAGGGCGTCGTGTCCGCGGAAATTGCACCCTCCACGTGCTAGTCGGAAAAAGGGGTGGCGGTGGTGGGGGGTATTTAATTGGGCCACGCGCTCAATCGACCTCCCCCCCCCCCCGGTACCACCTGCTCTCCGGGTGGAAACTATAGTACAGGACGCTTGGAATGCAGGGAGACAAGCCAGACGTTGGATTAGAGCCCGAATTGTTTGAAAATACAAGTGGCCCTGGAGTGGCTCGATCCGTGCTGTGTAGCAGCGTCGGGGGCCAAGCTTTCATACATACGACCGATTGTTCGATTAATGATTTATTTTTCGTTGAATTTTGTATTGGAACGCTCGATGGGGTCGGATTTCGAGGGGAATGGAGGGATGGGATACGCGTATTATAGGCGGTTGGTATAATCAAAACGATTGGCGATTGTTTTGCTTTGATAAAGCTCGGAAAGTGCGCTGCAACGGGGCGCAATTGAAATATCTTTTACTTTGCCCAAGTGAGCCGTTACGGCCTAACTGCCGTACTCTTGTGCGCTTATCGATCGTCGCGAGCTCTAATTTGAAAAGCCAGCCGAAAATTGCAGGAAAACAATACGGGCCTGCTGGCGTCGACGTCGCGACTGCCCTGAAACTCGCCTTGAACATCTGTTTATTTTTAAACTTGTATCTTAGCTTCTGTCGATCGTGAAAAAATTAATGTCAATGGCTACGGCTGATTATCAAGCCGTTGATAAAAAAAACGCGGGGTAAAAAAGTCTAACGCCGAATGAGAACAAATGGCAGCACGTTATTTCGTCATTATACCCAAATTCACGACGGACCGCAAGAAATAAGAGAAAAAGTATGCCAGCTCATAAATGGTCTAGTTAAAAAGAGCTTAAACTCTTGAGAGTTCTAAATAAAACATCCAGTGTGTGGCGTATGGTCTCGTGAAATATTTAACAGTCTGTGACACATCCACATCCACACGGAGAGCCCACGTTTATCACACAGACGTGGGTGAGGCGATCCCACACGAAGAAAAGAACACAAAGCAATGACGATAAATAAGCGATATCTCGGCTCATAAGTAAAATAAGCAAGTGCCTCGGTAAAGCAATGACATTACGAAGAAAAAAAAGCTCGTCCTGGGCCGCTTGACTCCAATAATAGTCAACAATCAATCGATCACATGCCGCTATCCCGAATACATTAAGATCTAATCTACTTAAGACGCGTAATCGTTACCCTCGGCCCCTCCTCCCTCTAACTACTTCTACTGTTACCTCATTCCATTAACTATATAACCATGTATTTTTCATATATGATTAGATTTATCACTATAGAGACATCTTTATCTTGCGTTATTACGTAGCGATTAAGACATATAATAAAACACAAGAAAAAAGACTATAAATAAACTAGCAGTAAGTATACAATACAATTTGGCGTATAAGGGGGCAGTGATCAGCTGTTGTTTCGCTGTTGCAGGTTACTCTCAGACGAGTACTCCGTTCGAACACGCATTTAGTAAGCTCCATAATAGAGACGCCGTATGCTTTCCATGCGCATCTCTATATCTATCTCTCTATATATATGAATATTTACCTAAACACGCTTATATAAATACACGAGAATTCACACACTATTACACCTACTTACACGCATTTATATATATATATATATATATATATATATATATATATATATATATATACGTCACACATATGAATATTATATAAGTATACACATTTTATAAGCGTGTGTGTTTACGTTAGTGTGCAGTGTTGGGGGGGCACGCATAAACTGCAATGTCCTTAAGGAATCCACGGGGCGCGCGCACGAGCCAAGCACGTCGGCCGTTGCTTGAACTTTCCCGCGAGGAAGTCGCTATTAACGCCGCCAGCGGCCGTTAAAGAGCTAAGCCTCTCGTGCGGTTGGCCGGGTTACCCCGGCAAGAAACGGCCGTTCGACACGTTCAGCGCGGCCCGCTAGCGGCTTGCTGCCACCGAACGACGCCAGAGAGACAGAGAGGCAGGCTCGCTGGAGGAGGATGGGAGGAGGCATATAAAGAGACGCATGGTCGAGTAGGCGCCCTCGTCATCTTCGTCCTCCCTTGGCTTTTCCCTCCTGTCCCGGCTAGCTTGAAGCTCCGGAAAGCTCTCTGTCTCGTATACGTTGCAGCCGCATGTGCAGAGAGAGGCTCGTGTGTGCGCGTGGCGCGCGCAGTAGAAGTTTTCGGGGTCAGGCCAGCTTCCCCGGCGAGCGGCGCGCAATCGATGCGCGGATTAGCCAGCCCCCGCGCTCTCTCTCTCTCTCTCCGCCCGCTTATATTGCTACTGCTGCTGCCGCTGTTGCTACTGTTTTGTCGTTGCACCCCGGGGCTCGGGCTTACTTATATACGTTGCATTAGTCCGAGCATATGAATAATGAATAAACGACGCCGGAAGCAAGGGCTCTTTGTTCGACGCGGTGAGCTTTTGGCGCGGATCGAGCTTATTACTCTTCTTCCCACAGCCCCGCCTTTTTGATTGTCGAAAAAGTTGGATTTTTTTTTTCGAGTGGACCAGCGAAAACTTCTACTGCGACTTTTGTACGCAATAGTTTTACACACCGCTTGATCGCGAATTATTCGGTCGTCGTGATGTTTGAACAATAGCAAATAATGCTGATTTTCGAAATGTCGATATGTGAAGCGACAATCGGCGAACTCGCGGATTATCGTGTGCAGTGAGGAAAAATGATTTTGATCGTCGAGGAAGTGAGTGCAGATGATCAAGCAAGGACAAATTGAGAAGGCCTAGCGTAAGCGGATCGGAATCATAAAGATTCATATAGCAGTTGTTCTTTCAATGACTCATGTGTAAATAACATATACTTTTTGAATTTATTACCTTCTTTATCTTCTCGATCGTACATTCTGATTCTCAAGCTGTAATTTGGCTTTTCTGTAATTTGCTTCTAATACAGATACTATTAGTTGAATCAAGCACAGTTTCATGGAAAACGCAATTGTAAAAACTGATTTTTCTAATGAGTAGTTAGGATCTTGAATGCTCCTAATACTATTGCTTTTTCGACTTTACTACGCTGCATTCGAACTCTCTCATTAATAACATACCACTGTACTTATTACTGATTCTCCAATTAAAACATTTTCCTTTTAATATTATCAGAATATATCGTTAAAAATGCTTTATAAAAATTTAATGTTTTAAAATTTGATTTATAGTTAACTAAAATTGAATAATAATTAAAAGCATAATTACAAGGAGTTACCCACTCTTGAAGGTACAAAATTTAACGATTCGATTTAATTATTGTATTCAAGTGAATACAAATAATTATTTCTCCGATCACAAGTCATTTGTAATTAACTCCAATCGATTTTTTGTGAAATCGGATCGCTAATCTTATTTTTATTCGAGAGTTTGTAACACTCTCTGCATAATGATAAAAAGCTTACATTTTTTATAAAAACCAGATTAAATGATCAACATTCCCTCTTTCATTTTATATTATATAATTAAAATTGAAAATTTCAACTTACAGTATTAATTTACGCGCAGAGGCATTAAAACTCAAAATAATATAAAATCAAACGGTATTACATGAAAAACACAGTATCATATTTATAAGTATCTGAAAATTATTTCATACAAATTTAATCATATGAAATGAAATTGGGGATAAAATGTTATATTGAATCCGCAGCTTTGACAATAGCTATTTAAAATTTAATTAATCTCGATAAATTGGTCGATGATAATAATAATGAAAAAATAATAAAACGACTAAATAAATGATTTATTTCTTCTCACTAAATTTTCTTCGACAAATTACACACGATATGTATATCTCCAAAGCAATCAAAATCATTTTTCATCAGTGATATTAACATACCGCATACGAAGCTGTTTACTGTCTGTATCTTTCGCTTGAGTCGCCTATCAAAGTTTTTGTGTATTATAAAACATTCACTTTGCTTCTCGCTTAGAACGTTTGGCGCGCCGCTTATTTACCCTTTTTTTATTATCCTCAATAACATACGCTATTGTCTATTCCTTTTATTTTCTGTTGATCGTTTCGATGACACACGATGTATGCTGGATAAGTATATAGATACGATTGGCTAGACTATTATTCAATGCAATTCAATCAACACCGCGACGGTAATTAACTTTCTCTCTCTCTTCCTCTCTTATTTTTTTTTGTAATTAATTCTTTTGCCTCGCAGTTAAATAAAACTTAATTATTTGACCTGTCACCGACTTCGTTTGCATACATTTGAATAGATTACATTTCAAATTCAATTTATTCATGAACACTTTGTTAATAACGTTTTTCTTTTTCCTTTTTTTTATTTCTTTTTAAAATCCATCACGAACGAATATAAACACAAATATTTCAAACTCTGCGAGAGTTATCACGGCTTGTTGTACTGCCTAATAAGCTGCAGTAATTATTACAGTTTACTTCAAAACTTTACTAATCCTCAACTTTTTCAACTTGGCGTATGCAAATTTTGAAGCGAATTACGCGCGTTTCTCTTACGTTACATACGCATATGCATAGCCAATCTTCATTAGATTTGAATATATCCAGTACATCAGCTGTCTGAACAGTATATATATACTTCTGCTTAATTGACTGTGTCGCGTTGTAATAAACCATAGCCGCGTATGTAATGGCTTCCCTATATATAGTCTTGCTTATCATGCATTATCGTAAAAAAAGGGTCCAAAAATACGTATCGAGCTTACTGGGAACGAAGACCCTCTTGGTAAACTCTTGTCGACGTACTACCCGTTCCTTTTTTTCTCTCCCCCTCTCCCATCTCGCTGAAACTCGACAAAAAGGTCACGTACGACTTTACGGAAATTATACGGCTCGATGGGTAGACGAGGTGTGTGTCTCAGTTTCTCTCGGTCGTCTATCTCATTCTGGTCCCTGCGGCTGGAAATAGCTGGGTGATGCTCGTAAATCACTTGCCAGCGGGCCAACGCCACAAACTGTTCGACGCGCCGAAGACTTATGGTCCGGGGGTGGATAGGGCTGTGTGGAAGGGGCTGTGTTGTAAGCGCCTAGAAGAGGGGGAGAGTGTCGTCGGAGCACACGTTGACTCGTACCACTTGGCGAGACGCGCGCCCTGTAGGTCAGCCCTGGCGCTTCGCGAAAGTAAAGTGAATGGCGCGCGACTTGAGCAAGAAGAATGGAAAAAAAAGGAGAATAAGAAAGAGGAGGAGGAGGAGGATGAGGTGAAGGCTGGCTGATAATAATCGCCGATTACGGGCCGGCGCTGTGTGCTCGACTATTGCGGCCTCGCGGGAGCTCTTTGTTTTGCCGCTGGATGCCGCCCAAGACTTGGGGGGTATCTTGATACCCAACACTGCTAGTGTTATGTCTATATAAATAGAGCATGCAATATATCTGACCTCTTTCTCTCTCTCTATTTATCTTTTTCTCTTATTTATATATATATAGGTGTATACGTCGTCTATGAACTTTGAACTACAGCAATTTCTGTATCTCACTTTTTCTTCTCTCTCTCCCTCTAATACACATACACATACATACATACACGAATTTCGTTCCTTGTGTGTCGCCATTGTATTTTTCGTACACGTTGGTCCGATGCGGAGTTGCAGGCATTTGTAGCCGTGCGCCCGTAGCCGGTTTGTGATATAACTAAAACGCTGTCAAATTGGCGGATGAAAATCGCTTTGAATATTTGTTTCCTTTATTTTTCACGGTCGCACTACCCCGCTGTTTTTGTTTCTTTTTTTTCTTCTTTTTTTCATTCGTTGTTGTTTCTCGTTGTCTCTTTTTCGCGTCTAGTCGTTATTGTGTCGCGCTTTCCTTTTGTTTCCATGTGCCGTCGCGCGCTCGATGATTCCGTCCGTTCTTTTGCGTTTCTTCTTTTTTTTTGTTTTCCTTTCTTGTTCGGTTCATTAGTCGTCTTCTTTTCTTTAAATTTCTTTGGCTTTGTGCCTTTATGCACCGCACACACATACACTCAGAGACACCCACACACGGTCAGCCGAAACGGAAAATGACGAAGAAAAGCAATGCTCTCGAAAGTGTAAATGCCAATGAAGAAACAAAAGCGTCGGCTTTTAACATTGCGAAAGTGAAAATTTAACAAAAGAATATATACATCGATCGCATTTAAATTTCAAGTGATCAACTTTGATATATCTTAAATATCTAACGTCTTTATCTTCACTTGTGTGCTTGTTCTCTTCCAATGCATGGACTACTCAGTGTGTTGTTCTACGTATCGAGCACAGTGTTTTATTTAGACAATCACACTCAATTACTCTGTTAAAGTGCGTGCTAAGTGGTGTTACTTTTCTTCCTGTTGGCGTTTCTTTTCATCAAGCGAAATCACGTCACGTTTTTTTCATTTCGTATCATCTCTCTCTCGCGATTATTTGTCCCGCCAACGTAATTCCACCGTGAACGAGCAGTAAGTTGCACATGTAGCCGGAGCGCAATAGCCGAGTGCAATTTGCCATTTATTTCGCGTCGAATTACGCCAATAAATAAGACGAAGTTTAGCCCGGGGAGCTTCGAAGTTTACGATGCGCACTTATCAAAGCAATAAATAAAGAAGATAGTCCGAACAAACAAACGTAGTCCGGCTAATAAATTTTTTAGCCCCCTGACCCCGCTCTTTTACCCCTAACAAAAAACAATTCGTCAAGCGTGTCCTTAATTTTTATCATATTCGCTCGCTAATAAATCGGAATAGGCCGAAATAAAAGCTTCGGATGAATAGTAGAGCTGCGTCAGTTTTGAAATATGTTCGATGCCGAGAGAGAGAGAGAGAGGGCTGAAGGTAAATCGATGCCTTATTGTGAGCGACAGAAAAATAGAGGGAAGAGAAACGAAAAAAAAAGAGAAAACAACAATGAAAAATACAAAAAAAAAGAGAAGAAGTGTATCGGCATAGAAATAAATTGCCACACAATACACTGGTCTTCCCCCTCCGGCAGGGGTAGTAGTTGGCTTATATCGAGAAATGCAAATCCTCATATTCGGTCGGCATGATCAGCCGCGCGGCAGCGAATAACGACGAGAGAAATGTATTCGAGCTAATCAGACGTGAAATAACATTCGCGTATGGCCTCCCGGTATACTCACACATCGAAGCTCGCGCGCGCGCGGCTTTCAATATCGGCAGCTCGAAAGTCGCGGAAGCGCGACGATCCGAGAACACGGCGGGGGGGGGGGGGTATTTCAAGTTGGCGCGTCGAGAAGCCAGCCGGCTGGAATGAGTTATATCACTGGCTTGCGGCTTCGACTTTTTTCGGCTTCGTTTTTTCGGCTAATCGCACCGAATGACGCGTGACGAGCCCCCTCGGAGGGGGGGGGGAGGGAGTTAGAATGCGGCTACAGGGTAGAGAGAAACCGTTGATGGGAAGTTCTCTTTTTTTCTACACGTGACGGCTGCTGGGCGTTTTTTCTTTCTCTTCGGCAACCCGTTTTGAATTGTTGCCCAACGGAAATGAAATTTTGGGGCGGCGATTGACAGTGGATCGAATTCGGGAGATGCGGTGTACTTCTCTTTTTTTTTCCATTCATCTCCCTTCTTTCTTCTCTGTTGAGAGATTACTCTGCAGATGTTTTTTAATGGACGCGGCGAGGGATTGTAATGAAATGCATATTTTATCTTTCTAAATGGATTTTTTTTTTTAGTGCCCCATTTCGAGCGGCCAGATTAAGTCGCGGCTCTTTTTGAATATTTTATTCTTCGTTTCAGCGCGAACGGCCGGGGCTGGACGAGGGTCGTTTTTAAAATTATTCGAGGATATCAAATTTTTTTATTATTTTTCACGGCTTTCAATTAATAACCAATCGTTCGCGTTGAATAAATATGATTTTTTCCCCGTTTATTTCAACGAAACTGTGTAAGCGATAGCTGGATACATTTTTACGCATAGACCTCGCGATATATAAAATCGAAGCGATACGAAGCTCGTTTGTCGTGATATAAAGAAAAAAGTCGCCCGTAACTTTGTTCGGGTATAGTCGGAAAGTGCGGTCACGAGATGTACGATACATGTGTAGCCAAATACAAGCCAATGGAAATTCCGAGTTTCGGCACGGGGAAGGGGGTAGTTCGCTGAGTAGTTTGCAAAACGTCATTAGTGCGTGTACAATGGTAAAGCAGCGAATGCGCGCGAAGTACAGCTCGAAACTTTGTCGAATTCACGGATGAGAGAAAGATACGGCTGGAAGTGAGATACATACACGTAGATTAATATACGATGAGAGAGGAGAGAGAGTGAGTGAGACAGACAGAAAGATAGATACTGAGAGAGATATACACGAGGAGAGAGGAAAGGACAGGTTCATAGCGTGCTAGTTTTCCGGGCTGATTTAGAGCGCACCACCGCTATGCAGCAAGAGACTCGTCACGGATCGAGTAGTGAAGAGCAAACAGTACAATTCCAGACATAATAACACACACACACACACACACTCGCTGAGACAAAGACACACATAAACAGCTATGTGATAAGCATAAGCGATGATCGTTCGATTGATATGTTAATCTATAAATTATAGATATAGGTGATACATGACCTGTGTAGACACGACAACACACTCGAGAGCACGAGAGCACCTGTTTCCCGAGATTTGACGCATAAGAGCACCGAATGATCGCAACTGATCAGTGTTTGGAGTTTGATAGATAGGGCTCGATGTTCTTTAGATGCCAATCACTCGACGGATGTATAATCTGTACATCCATATGCCACATGTCGTTCAGCTCATCACACAATTTGCGTGTATTACATGTCTAGAGAGAGTTCAGAGGATGCGGGCTCGATCGACGACATTATCAGCTCTAGAAAGTATATATCTGCACATCCCGCTATATCTTTTCCTCCTCCCCCCTCTTTTCTCTTCCGACGTCCCGACATTATACAATTGCAAGTGTTGCGCGAGTGAGAATAAGCGCACGAGAAACTGCAGTTTGTGTGTGTGTGTGTGTGTGTGTGTGTGTGTGTGTGTGTGTGAGTGTGTGTGTGTGTGTGTCTGCGGGCCTGTGTAACACACGTGAGATTCGTAATAATTCAGGCTCTGTAGATCGTGCAACATACATCCTGGAATTAGATATCTATATTTATGTGCGTTTGTTTATTGATTAAGCTCAGATGCGACTGTACATCAAGGTTTATTTATTTATTTACTTGTTTTACGTTTGTCGTTCATGTATACACATAACTTATATATATTTAAAAAGCGACTATTCGACAGTTAATGCCTCCGGATTAAATCCTTGAAATACGCATATCTATATAAGCATCGAATACATAAGTGACGATGTTGCATATACACGTACACGCACATAATGACACTAACACACGCATACTCGCGACCACGTATGCAGCCAGTAGAGTAAATAGCGAGTCGAATATATATACCTGAGCGCGCAGGCACCGGCAACACGCAGGTAATCCTACCGTGTCCGCGGCTACTCCGAAATACCTTGCATAACGGGTGTCCCCCGCCCCCCAAAAATCCTGAAGCATATAAACATCGAAATCGCTCTCCGGAGAATTCCCGGGTAGCATCGGAAGCCTCGGATTATTTCCGACTCTCTCGCTCTCTCTCACTCCCCGCATCGTAAACAGCCGTATATCGCTCGGAAGAAAGCCGGCGGAGGCAACACAGCAAGCAACGACGACGACGACGCGACGTGTTATTCGTCATGGAGTGACAACTAACGGCCCGTGGGTCTTGCACTAGCTCGAGATTGGCCGCGAAATCGTGAATAAATGGAGAATCCCGCGGGATTAGCTTCTTCCCCGGCGCAACCGCGACCGCAGAGACACGTATACGTCCTACCGCCTGTATACCTGCGTGCACGTACGAACCCGAGATGTACTCGTGTATATACAGCTCGGCGTTGTTTCTTTCGGCTTTATCTGAAATTAAATATTTCATAACGAGCTTTAATTCAACGTCTATTTCGCCGAGTTTGTTTTCCAGCCGCCAAAGTAGAAGAGAGAGAGAGAGAGTGCAATTATAACGGGTTTTTTGATTCTCGCCGAGAGCAGCCCGCTGACCCGGCAGTTAATATTAAATAATGAGAAAAACGCAAAGAGCCCGCGCGTTTTATGTTGGTCCATCCCCCCCCCCCTTCCACTCCCCCTCGCCGCGTTTATATTGCGCGGAATGAAATTTCGTTGGCGCTTGATAAGAGAATTTCTCATTTCTCCCCCGAGCGGTCAAACGGGATGTCGGAAGGAAGGTAAAAAAAAAAGGGGGAGGTGGAAATGTTTTGCGGAGCAGCAATCGCCGATGCCGCTGGATCCTTTTTTAACCCCTACTTCTTTCTTTTTATCGCGCTGGGTAATTAAAGCGAAATAAAGACTTTATTCTTTCGCGTTTACCAACTCTTAACCTTCCTCCTCTTTCTATTACCGGTACGATAAAACTCTTGCTCTGTGCGTCGTTAACTGAAAACTCATGAAATTTCGTTTGCGCAAAGAAAAAAGAAAAATAAAGCAAACGTTACGACGTGTCTGCCACGAAATGAATATTTCGCTTCAAACTCGATTCAGCAAACAGTCAAACGAACATTTTGCAAAAGCGACTTTAATAAAAATCAGTTTAACCGCGCCTTATCCAAGATCGCCGCATTTACGTTCAACACCGCTGCTTACGCGCGTAACGAAAATCAACTCGTATATTTACCTTATATATCTCTCCCTCCCGCGCTTCGGCTTTAATTTCTCTACCTATTCCGCAAAAAGTCTTCAAGGCCGCACAACGTCTAGATTGAAGGAGCACACAGATATATACACACACACAGCCAGACACAGAGGAAGAACAGCACAGAGAGCCGATCTACTCCGAAGTGAATAAAGCTTGTCCAAATCTATACGTTAAAGGAGAGTAGCAGCGGCTACGGCTCTCAAGGTCCCGAGATTCAAGCCGATAGTGAAGCTTAAATCAACCCTACATCTCCTCCTTCTCCTCAGCCGTCCAATGCCACATCCTAGTACACCCGCTAGAAATACACATATACACACACGGAGAGCTACACATAGTCACGCAGAGCGCAGGCTACTCCACGCGCGCAATGGGCACGTGTCTTCTCGCTTGCCGCACACGCAGCTATATATGCCCGCATCATCGGGCACTACTGTTCTATCTTCCTATACATTATAAACGCCCTCTGTCTCTCTATACCTGTGTCTATACATATTGTCTTTATTTTTTTGTTTATCTACATCCATAAAAATCTCTTTCTATATAAATATTATCAACGTATATATATATGAAAGTATATATATATATATATGAATACGAGCATACACGCACCCGCGCGTCACCGGCAGCATGCGACGCGTCATAATGTCGACTGCATCCACGTGCATTCACTTATATAAATATATTATATATACTTGTCTCTCTATCTCTGTAATAATGGATGTACGCGCTATGAGATGAGAGCGCGACGCGATAGCCAAAAGGGAAGCTGCTTAACGGCCGACGGCTAACAGACACCTCTCTCTTTAATCCATTGCAGCGATCTCGAAAAGTACTTCGAGTATCAGGGACAGGATTACATCTGCTCGAAGCCGGACGACAATGGCATGCACAGCTGCAGCAATTTGCCCTTGCTCAAAATCGGCAAGTATTTCTCCTTTTACGTTTGATTGTTCTTTTTTTTCATGCAAACGCGCCGAATTTGTGTTTTTTTGTTTAATATATACGTCATGAAAGCTAAGCTGCGTATCGTCCGGTGGCTTATTATTCCATAAGGTGAAAAGCTTAATTAGCAGCTGACTAATTAAGGTCGCCAAGGCAAAAGGCGGAACGCGCGCGCGGAGCGAGATCAAGGCTCTATTGAAACGTACATAATAAACCTGTTTTATAACTAATTACAAGCCAACTGACGCAATAGGAATACAAAATAAAAAAAAAGAAAAGAAAATTGGAATAAAAATGGTCGAAGAGTCTTTCGACTCGGATGATTAATGAATCGCGGATGAAAAAAAAAAAAACACACACACGCACACAATCAATCGGAGAGGAGATAACAATTGGAAAATTGCTGTGTCGCTATGCGAAAAAAAAAACAGGGAACGTCGAGTGCAACCGCACAGCACTGCCGAACAATAACGCCACGTTCATCACCAACGATACGTGCGTCAACTGGAATCACTATTACACGGAATGCAAGGGCCAGGGGAACAATCCATTCCAAGGCACGATATCCTTCGACAATATTGGCCTCGCCTGGGTGGCCATATTCCTCGTAAGTATTCAACCAACCACCCCCCCACCCCTTTTCTCATTTCACCCTGCAATCATTCCGACAGCAATACACAGCGACAACGTAACAACGACAACGACGATACTTGCACTCCGGCGTATTACGTACTTCTCCCTATATTATTTTTATCCCAAAGCGCAAAGCCGCTTCGCCGGACGGTTCTTTAAAAGCCACTCCTCCTCCTCCTGCTGTCCCCCCTCGTCGTCGTTCCCGACTGCAGCCACGCCTTTCTCGCTCACTTGTCACACGAGCAAGGTTAAGAACAATTATTTCCGCCTCTCCACGACACAAGCTCTCTCTCTCTCTCTACTCTCGACTCGGCGTACCTGGCCTCTTTTTCCTCGACGTTCACAGACACAGAGCGACACCCACTAACACAGCTAGAGCCAACCAAATAAACTCAGAGACGTATGTATTTTCTCGCTTGCGCACAGGTAATAAGTCTGGAGGGCTGGACGGACATAATGTACTACGTGCAGGACGCTCACTCGTTCTGGGACTGGATTTATTTTGTCCTACTGATCGTCGTGAGTTGCACTTGCGTTTCTTCGTTTGGATTAAAGGAGCTTGCGCACGCGGACTTATCCCTCCCCTCCAACGGATCTTTCTTTTTTTTTTCGCCCCAATTAGATGACTCCGACCGAAAGATCTTCCGGAGTAATTAGAGAGTGGAAATTTTGCGATCGGTCTCTTGATTTTTAATGAGATGAACAGTTTTTTTCCTTTTTTTTTGCTTTTGTAATTACCGAGCAAAAAGTCTTTGACGATGGTCGTGGGATAGTCGGTCGGCGCGTGACTCGAGAGGAGAAGAAGAAGCAAGGCACAAGCCAGGGGGACTCTCTATGTTTCAGATCGGTTCCTTTTTCATGATCAACCTCTGCCTAGTTGTGATAGCGACTCAGTTCTCCGAGACGAAGAAGAGGGAAATGGAGAGGATGCGACTGGAGCGCGCGCGATTTCATTCCACGAGTACCCTCGCCTCGTCCACCAACACGTCGGAGCCCACTACGTGTTACGCCGAGATGATTAAGTACGTCATTTTTAAAATTTTTTTTTTTTGATGTTTGGTCACCTGAATTCTTTTGAATATTTTTTGGACCCTGGGAAATTTATGTGTGTATGAGAAATGAGCGCGTGCGTTTGTTCACTGGTGTCGCACCAGGAATTTTTGGTCGATGACAAATCTTTGAATAATTCAAAGTACAGGAATACGAGGAATATTAATAACGCGAAGTGTAATGCGCATTTTTTGCGCGTCTTTTATTTTCGTTCTTTTTCAGATATATCGCACACCTGTGGAGGAGAGGAAAGCGAAGATTGATGAAAAAGTGGAGACTGTTTTTGTATAGTAGGCAACAAAAGCGCGAGCAAAATTTGTTGAAAGACCCGCGCGGCCAGGCGCGAGCGAACGTTGCGCGATCGTCGAGGCTGCCAGGTCAGTTAAATATTTACAAAGCTGGGGGTGGCACTACAGTATCTGTACCGTTACACCAAAAGCGCGCGTGCTCGCGCAAAATTTAATGCACTTTCAATTCCATTATCCGCGCCCTGTCAAGAGCCTTTCTCCCCGTATCCAAACCAGAAAAACAACAAACTCAATCAACCGAGCTTTTTCACGCTTCATATACACCAGCGGGATATCCGTCATGTTCGATTAGCCGCGTCAATTTATGTATCCCCGCCCGCCATTTTCGGTCTCCCCTTCAGCATCCTCGGTCCCTAATAAATTCCATTAAATCCGAAAGCAAGCGAGCGCGCGTGAAAAAAAGTGCAGTCGAGCCCAAAATTCATTATCGCGCGCCAACAGTCCGCAGTCCGGACGGCAAGCTGCACCACTGCCGCTGCCCTCGTCTGCTTGCCGCCTTGGAGGCCGAGCAGTTGACCGTGAGCCCCGGCCACAACGGCCCACCCGCTACCACCCCCAACAACAATCACAGCCACAACAACAACAACAACAATCATCACGGAGGTGGGGAATTCGCGAGGACGAGCGGCGTGGGGGGCGGGAGCGGCAGCATCGTACAGGCGCCGCGTGCCAGTCCCGAGGTGTCGGAGACCGAGCTCTCTTACAACCAGCCCCACCAGCGCTCGAGCCTCCACCGCAACGTCTCCGTCGGCAGCGAGAACAACATACACGCCACGGAGGTAATGTCTCTCCGCAGGTTCTTCCTTCGGATCACTCACCCCCCGGAGGCTTGCGTTGATCCATAGAGCTTTAGTTATGTAGACTCGTGTACGATTATTATGACAGTCGCTGATGTGACCTGAATTTTTTTTTTTGGCTTGTTCTTGATTAGCGTAGAAATTTGTTTAGACGTTATTAACATTGGGACTATGCGATGGCGCTTGCGATGAAAAATTCACGTCAGTATCGGCACTATACTAGCATGCGACTAAAAACTATATACTTTGTAAATAAATATTAATATGCACTGTAAATCAATATCACGGAGAAACAAAAGCTGCGTTAACGGCATTTGATTGAAAAAGGTTTACTCGAATTCTCTCTCTTTCTCTTGACAATCCTACAATTACATCGCTGATATTGATTTATTCAACTTAACGACGTAGACTTTTCATCTAAAATAAGTCGTATTATAAACGATCTACTCAAATTTTCGTGATAACCTTGACTGCAGCTTACTAAAGTACACTAACGGAATGCTTTTGAGAAGAGTCTGGCTTCTAAGCTCTGTATACTCTATAAATTATTCATGACGATTATCAACAAATAATCAATCTGCTAACTTGAAACTTACAAAGATTCGCGATCACTTTAAAGTTACAACGAGTGAAAGATATAGATAAAACGAAATTAGCTATCATTTGTCTATCATCCTTTAGTTCAACATCGATTCTCATTTAGTTGGGTTTTCTCTGGGCTCCCCTTGCAAAGAAACAGAAAAAAAAACGAAGTAAAAAACGATCAACGACAAAAGAAATTTGAAGGATCGAATGAAAAAAAAAAGAAACAGAGAAAAAAGAAAATGCTAAAAAATGAAAGAAAACTGCGGAAACCCCCCGGCAGATAGAAGCCGAGCGAGGGCTGACGTTTTAAAGCTGAGAAACATTTTCCGTGTGCCGCAGACGCACAACGCGCTCTTGAGTCCGCCTAGCGCGCATCATCGGCGTCGGAGTAGCGTCATGTTCAGCGATGTCGTGCTTCTTCATGGGAGTAGCGTTAATACGTTGCCCGGCTCGATCGGGACGCCGGGCGAGCGAAACGTTTGCTCCAGCGAGAAAATGACCCAGACCGGCGATGGCAATGTCTGGTCGACGCCCCAGCCCAATAACGTTCAAGTATGTTCAGACTCGATCCTTCCTCCTTCTTGCTTCTTTTTTCTCTCTCTCGCTCTCTTTCTCTCTATCTTTCTCGGCGCGTCCAAACCCCTCTCTTATTCTATACCTGTATAGAGCGGCCACCCGCCCCTTCTTGAACGCCCCACCACGCTTTTTTTTCAACGTCACTCACCACCACTTTTTTGTGTCAATCACGATTTTTTCTGTCTTTTTCTGTGTGTGCGTGTCGGTGTGCGAGCGTGACTTTGACGGAATTACTTGTGGATATGCGCTTTCTTTCGTCCCCGGCTTATCTTTCATCACTAACGTTTTTCCATAATTTGCTATTTTTTGGTGTTTCTTTTTGTAATTTTGTACGAAACTTTTGCCTGGTTACACACATGCAGGTGGATGTAATCTCTTTTTAAGGAATTTTTCACTTTTCTTTTTTTTTTTTTAAACTTGTAAATACGAAAGTTTATCGGCGAAAAAATTGTATTTGTTTTTTGCAAACAATGATTTTCAGAAAATTTTTCATTTAGTATTACATGCATATTCGCAATTATTTTTATATTCAATCTTCCAAATATTTTTCTTTATGAATACCTTTTTTTATTCGTTTTATAATAAATTTATGTTCATAAATTGTTTTTTATCTGTATATTTTAACGAATTTTACATGTAGATAGCATGTTTTTTTTTACATATTTTCAAGATTTCAATTTCAATGTTATTTTGTGCAAAACATTGATTAACTTTTACAAGAGAAAACAATAAACAGATTTTTATATCTTTCTTACGTTAATTCAAGTAAATATTTTTCGTTCTTTTGAACATCTTCATTTTTTTATTAAATCAATCATTTCAAGCAAACAGCTTTTAGTTTAGCATTGCATCTGACAAACTTGATCATAATTAAAATTTGAAAGTAAAATTGAAATATTCTCGAGTGGTTACCGAAACATTAATCAAAATCAAAATTCAATATCAGAATTAATGAAAACAAGCAAATCTTATAACGATACACGAAATATAATAACCGTGCAATTACTACAGATTATATCAAACTTTTCGTAATGAAATTGCAAAAGAATAATAGCAATAAAATTTTCGAAACATCACTTCATTTATTAATCATTCTTTTCTACACAAAAATTTGAGTGGAGCGTCTGCATCAATTTTTTGCTATGACTTTAAAATATGTGTATCTTTGAATAAATGATCAATCCTGAATATTTAATATCTTTTTTTTTCTAAATGTTACTCTACGTTTTTTCTCGTTTGTGTACAAAACACTTTACACTGTTAATTATTCCTGCTCGCATTTCTATCTAATTAGAGTGGAACTTATTTTTCTTCAAATTGTCGGAAAAGCTTTACCGTTTAATTTATTTTAAAAAATCTAAAACTAATTAAACACTCATTAAAACCTTTTTACCTTATAAATTAAATTGAAATTAACATTTATAACCGACGATTTACCTAAATAATAGACTACAAATTGCCAACAAAATTAATGAAAAACCCGTTTCGATAATTCCAAAGCTGCACACGCAAATATTTTGACAAAGAAATAAATTCCACTCTGGCGCAAGCGTAACGACAAAAAGACCGTCGCGCCGAACGAGCGCGTTATAACTGACGAATTAGCTGCACAGGCTCACCTCGATCGCGTTTATGTATCCACACGGCCCTGTGGCCAGTCGCATATACCTTAGCCCCCTCCCCTCCCCCACTCACAGTCAAATTCACAGGCGCACATGTTGAGAGCACACGCACAGACACACAGCCACACACTCACGCAGACACAGCTGCATAAACCGATAATTGGCCGTTGTGGCTTTGGCGCGTGCAAGCTTAATTTACAGCGAGATTTAACGATGAAAACGTTGCACCCCACCCCCTCCGCCCTGGTCCACCTCTTTCTCCCGTGCCTCACCTGGCCTTTTCCCCGCCACTCTCATCCGCCGGCCCTTATCCCCACCCCCCCTTTCCTGCCCGCTATTTACCATTGCAGACGGAGCTTGGCGGCAACGAGGCGATGACGTGCCAAGAACTCCTCGCGCTAAGTGGAGCTCTCAGCGCTGCCCTGCCCACCGGCCAATTGGCCCTCGACTCCTTTCTCAATTCGCTAACGAAAGGTAAAGTCTTTTTTAATCGCGTATTATCGCCGAGTGAAATAAAGAGCCAGCCAGAAGTACGGCCATGAGAGTAGCACCCCTCTGCCATACTCGCGCGTTATATGGCTCTCGCTCTCTCTCTCTCTCTCTCTCTCTAGCCAGCGGGCTCTCGATTTTCCGATAACGTTTTTGTAGCAACCGCCCAGAGCCTCCCCTTCCCCTCCTCAACCTCCTCACACTTCTTTTACCCACTCCCCCCCCCCCGCCTCCCTACTTCGAGAGTTTTCCTTTGTAGCACGACTCTCGACACGCGCGCGTATGGGTCTAAAGGGCTTTTATTCTAATTTTCGGTCGAGAGCTTTTCTCCTTTGTTCTGAAGAGTAAATAATGCGGCGGCTGCTCTGATTTACTCGGGCTAATATTTTAATCGATGCTTCGTTTTCTAGAGTGCTTCACTGTTAAAGAGATAAATTGCTACTTCGAAGGTTAATCAAAATTGTTTATTTTTTTACATCCGCTCGCGTATTCTGCCGTTTTTTTTTTAACAAATGGATAATGCAGAATTGCTTTTGGTACGTCAACTTAATTAAATCGCAAATTGCTATTACCATTTTGAATATTCTCTGTAACGAGGCAACTTTGCGCATTTCAATTGCTGTTATAATTAACAAAAATTTCGTTTAAAATTTGAATAAATTCAAAACCTTTGACCAGCGCAAACTTTTATTTCGTACAACAATGAAGCGTATTAAAGTAGAGAAAAAAAACGCGTCTGACCAAACTCGGGCTTTATCTACTTGGGCGCAGGCATAAGCGAGCGGCACATAACGTTAGAGGAGCACCGAGCCCAGTGGACGCAGGCAACGAGCACGGGCGCCGAGGCTGAAGTATGCTCGTGCTGCTGCGACATGCAGAACGAGCAGTGGCCGGAGGAGAACGCGAACAGCCTAGGGGCCAAGTGGCGGCGCACGCAGGCCTACCGCGCGCTCAAGGCCTGCGCCGGCGGCTGCATGTGCACCGCCCGTTGTTTGCGCCGCTGGACCAAGGCCCTCGTCAACCACAAGTACTTCCAGCAGGGCATCCTCGTCGCCATTCTCATCAACACCCTCAGCATGGGCATAGAGTATCACAATCAGGTGGACCTCGTTGTTTTTCCATTCTTTTTAATTTATTGCTTTTGTTTTTTTTTTCAAATTATTTTTGCAAGCTTCGGTAAGGACTAATAGAAAAATAAAGATTTTAGTTTTTTCAGTAGAAATAAAATAAAATTTATAATTTCGAAGCGTCGAGATTGAAATTTCATTTGATATTCACCTCGAACGATCGCTTTTACGAAATAAAGCTGAAATTCAAATGTCAGCGCTGGTTGGAAAAAACAAACAGAACGCGAAGATTTAGAACAATTTGCCAATAATCTGTCGTGCGAAGCAAATTGATTGTTCGGGGGGGAGGATATCTATATAAATGAATATATAGGTTTTATATACCGAGAAACCTTTTCACCGATAAAACGTCAAAGCCAGCTGCTGCCTCGGCCATTGTCGACTAACACTTGTCTCCATTATCAGCCGGAAGAGTTGACGATCGTGGTCGAGATAAGCA
Organism: Anagyrus pseudococci; assembly: GCA_030522585.1. NCBI lineage: Eukaryota > Metazoa > Arthropoda > Insecta > Hymenoptera > Encyrtidae > Anagyrus > Anagyrus pseudococci. Next base: position 74,285 of record JAPYYQ010000134.1, on the reverse strand, counting down.
ATATCATATTCTCCGCCGTGTTCGCCGTTGAAATGTTATTGAAGATCATAGCTGAGGGCCCCTTCTCCTACATCAGCAACGGCTTCAACGTCTTCGACGGCATTGTTGTTATTTTAAGGTATACGCCGCAGATCAGTCTCCATCCCTTTTTCCAATATACCAACGATAAAATCTAATTCGATCGCGTTGTCTTTTTTTTTTGTTTCACTTTTACAGCATCGTCGAGCTTTGCCAGTCGTACATGATGGAGGAGCGAAGCGGCAGCTCGGGCCTAAGCGTACTACGGACCTTCCGGCTGCTTCGAATCCTCAAGCTCGTGCGCTTCATGCCGAACTTGCGCAGGCAGCTGTTCGTCATGCTCCGCACCATGGACAACGTGGCCGTCTTCTTCTCCCTCCTCGTGCTCTTCATCTTTATATTCAGGTAAGACGACCCTCACGATTTACCCGTCGTTTCTTTTTTTTTCTTCCACATAAATCAACATGTAGGTATATATAAGTGCCGACGGCGCTGCGATATTCGCCGTTAATCATTTAGAATCATCAAGTTTGCGGCAGAGACGCACTTGCCCGCTCTTATGGATTATCGTTTTTCTTTTGTCCGTATAATTTTTTTTTACTCTATTGTCGAATAATTGTTTTACAGTAGGAAGTTTTAGGCGAAATGAGAGGTTCGGCCCCTTAATATATATATAGAGGGCTCGGTTTGGGGACGTATTGAAAACAATGGAAAAGTTCGGTCTTTGTAATAGTGCCTCGTTTTAACGAAGCTTTAGCATTCAGAAAAGTTTGGGTAAACTGCAAAGGGAGGGGGGAGGGGGGAAAGACGACGAGGATGATGGGAGACTTTGAAAAGTTTTATTGTTAGCAGAACCCTTAAAAACTCTTTATAATAACTTCTTAGGCGTTGATAAATATTATCGGATACTTACTCTTTTTTTTCAAGTGTCGTATATATATAGAGCTCAAGATTTTTGTTTCCGACAAGTCAAACGTTATTGTGATTATGAAAGTCTATTAAATAATTATCTACGTTTTTCTCTTGAGTTTAACAAGAAAGAAAATTCATACAAATGGTATATGTGCGGCAGTACGAAACAAAAAAGAAATTTATGCCTTAAAGTCAATGTGATGTATTGTGTTTAACTAATACAATTGATAACTGACGTGTATTTTTGTGATGACAGTAAATTTACGATGGAATAATGTAAATATCGTTGATCGATGAACTATAATTGAATAGAAGAAGAGGAAAAAGATGAAAAGGGAAATGCAAGGCATTTTTGAGAAAAACTAATAAGTAAATTAATGTTTTCGATAAGACGCTGACAGGCTGTGATAACAATAATAGCGTTGTTGGCACATTAAGGATATGTTATGCATTATAAAGACGGAGTGTATATTTATACAAACCGCGCAGGCGAGATCTCGCTTCCGCCTGTATATGCTCCCTGGCTTGAGGCATCGATTACATATGATTACTATATACATTATTTATTAGATATTTATACGTGTGTGTGCATGGTGCTTTTATTATATGCTGGAAATGTCTAGCGACAAGTCTGACCGTGTACGGCTACTATTACATATATATCTTTTGTTCGTATACATATATATTATATATTATACTCCGAGTATCTTCTTATCTCTATCACTCTTTGCTATATTGAATTTCAACGGAAATGTTTTCGAGAAAAAGTTTGGGATGGACTTTTATTGTTCGCTATGCTTTTGTTCGTTAATACTCAGATTACATTGATGAGACGATAAAACTTAACTGCCTATTATTATTAACGGACTGTGTTATTAGTTTCGTTATCGGCGCTGGTTAATTTTCGCTAAAAGTTAATTAAATGCGATAAGTTTGATTAAAAAGAAAAAATGAAAATAATTATTTACTCGTTACTTGGTCTATTCGCGATGTGGAATTAATATTTTATTACGAAATATATACTTGAAAGCTGAACATTATTGCAAAAAACTAAGAGTTTCTTAAACAATATTCGCGCGAAGAAACTTTACCGCCGATAAATTTAATTTTAACTATAAATTATGGTTTAAACTATCGGTAATTGTTGGACAAACTTTATTCAATACACTGAAACTAAATTGAATAAAATCAAAGAACTTTTTTCTCGAAAAACAGTAAGTGCCGCGCAATTTTTGCAAGCGGATGAAGGCTGCATTGCCTTGATTATAATGCCTCGATGTCGTCAGCAGTATTAGAGAGCTTGCAAGTGTTCGTTACATATAGATATATACATATTCTTTTTTCTGAATTATTAACGATATTCTACTATCTGCCAAGCATCACATGTATAAGTCTCTTATACATTTAGTAAAAAAAATGTATTAAACAATCAAATTTTATGAATTTATTGAAAAATGTATTTGTTAGATTTTGTTTTTCCATACTTTTCTGAAATTTTGTTTTTATCGAGCAATCAGTTTTATAATCTTGATAGTAAAAAAAAATTTTCTCAATCATCTATCTTTTCTATTAAAAACGTCTATTCGTTAGTAGAGCTTGCGATTACATAGTTAGCTGTATGGTCGTTTGCCGATCTGTGCTGATCGGCTATTTGATTTCTTTTAACATTTCTATCAAAGTTTTGTATCTCGTTTGGGATTGATTGTTATTTATTTACAATGTTTACTGGGGTTTCTTCTTTTCGAAGTGCAGTTGTGAAACTCATAATCAATAATTATCGGGATTTTTTCATTAACAATTAGGAATATAAATTTTACTGTGTAGCTTAGACTATATGATTCATTCAACGTAACACGTAAATTATACGTTAATAAGTTATGTTTACAAATGAATAAACAAAATGCGGTATTTACACAGAGCCAAAGATTTTGATTGAAAAGCTCTTGTACGAATACGAAAATAATTTATAAAGCTTATAACTTTTATAGAAATTGCTATGATTGAAATTGTTTTTGACAAGATTAGAAAAAAAAAAGAAAAATGACAAAAAGAGGTTGAAAAGGAATGACATTGATGAATTGATGTCACACAATCAGCGAATCGAACAGCAGCTCGAGAGCGCAAATAAAGCAAAATGCTCCAGACAGAAATAGCATTAAACAAAATGAAAAAAAAGCTATTGAAACAAACAAAGAATCTTATTATGCACTTTATAACTATACTGATTTTAGTCGAAAAAAGGACACCCCCATTGAATGAAGAAGTACATCGCACGTTTCGTTGTGTTGTAGTATACTCGGGATGAACCTGTTCGGTTGCAAATTCTGTGAAACTGTGAATGGCGGCTCTGACGTCGAGTGCGATAGAAAAAACTTTGACTCGTTGCTCTGGGCTATAGTGACGGTGTTTCAGGTACTTAAAAAGGCTCATTTTTCCAGAACAAAACAAAGATAACCAAAATTTTTAACAACAAATAATACGTCTTTGCATTTGTTACCTTACTATTATATTCTGTTTTTTTTTCTTCGTTCAAAGAAAAAGATGAAAATATTTTTTTTTGTCTATAAATGTGGGTCGTATGAACGATATTTTCCACACGATTTGCTTGTTGATATACATACGAAATTCGCATTACTTCTGTTGCTTTACGACGATTTTTATACGACTCGTCTCGTGCTATCACGATTTTCAATGATTTTAATTTACTTTTGCAATTATTTGCTCGAAATTCCTCCTTGCTACCAATAAAAAAAAACAATTGCAACAATACGTTCATACGAGACTCTTATACTTCTCACCAAAGCTTATAATCCGTGTGTACCTTTGCTTCACGATTTGTCGAACCGAAGGTAACGTATTTAGTTTTTATTGGCATGTCCTCGTTCGCCGACGAGGTCTAAAAAAAAAACAGAAAAATAAGACAGAAAGAGTGAGAGAGAGAAAAAAAACAAAACAGAAAAAGAGAGAGAGAGAAGAGCAATTGCGAACTACGTTGTTTTAAAAAGCTTATATCAACTGCTTAGCAATGCCCATGGAAAAACCTGGTTCGCAAACGCGTGGCCTCACGACTTTTAGTGACTGTATTAATAACAAATATATCACCTCTTATAAGATATTCAAATTTTTTCATATATGTTATTTACACCTGCTCTATAAATCTTTTCTTCCGAGCCGTAATGTTGTTCAATGCCTCTCCTTCTTGCTATGTTTATATATATATATACATGTCTGGCAACAATGTGTTTCTCTTACAAACTGCATAATTACGTTCGTATGACAAAGTGTTTGGCCGAAGAAGCATCAATGACTATACGTATACAAGCATGCGCCCTGCGTCTTCTAACGTCTCTGTCCGCTCGCGTGCTTCGCATCTCTGCTTTTGATGTATAAGCGTCTGCTGTATACTCTGTTGCTACATATACATAAGTGCGTGTACGCGCGAGCGCGCGTGTGTCTGTCTGTCTGTAAGTGTGTTCGTATGCGCGCGTGTGTATTTCATAGCTGGCTCGTATACCTTGGCAATGAAGTGGCTCTCTATACATAGTGTAGCCAGTGCGCTCTCGGCGTGCCGGCGGAAAGATCTACGTTTTACACCCAGCCGTTCAATTTTCTCCGGCACGCCGTGGCGCACGTATATAAGACGCCACTCGACGGCATTTCTGCTTCGCTCTATACCGTCGTCTCTCCTTTTTTTTTTTTATTTTTCTCTAATTGTCCGCGTCTTTTTTTTTCATTTCTGTGTGTTACGTCTTCTCTTCACTTTGTTTTTGTTTTTATTTTGTTGCTGTCGTTAAAATTTTGTTTGTCTCCACGTGTTTCCGTAGTGTTCTTTTGACTACGTAGAACAATAGCACGTATACGCCTTAACCCGCCTTCCGCGCTTTGACGCGATCCAACGATGCATAAACGTACATTTGCGAGAAACAAGCTCGAGCTTATCGCGTTTTTCGTTCAAGCTTGCAATTTTATGCACATCCAAGCGCGGAAGGCGATTGTACTTTTATCTTTTTTTTTTTTGCTCTTGAGTGTCGCTATAGCGCAAAAACTGCTGCCGCTTGTTATATGTTAACGGAGATTTAGATGATCTTCTTTTTTTTTTTTGTCTCGCTACTTTAGAGCGTAGCGATGTTGTCTCTACACGTCTCCTCTCTACACATCGTCAATGTCACAGCCATACACACACGACGAGAGCTCTCTATATATATATCTGAAGTCGACGTTGGTACGGTGATTGTACATAAGTTATTGTCTCAACGTAAACAACCCAAACCAAGACTCAGGCTTGTGTATACTATTTGCGAAACTTGGCTGAGGCGGTAAGGGGGGGGGATGCTTCGAAACTCATCTCTCTCGATTAAACCGATTATTTCCAGTCGTTGCGCAGATGGAGCTTGCGGACCGCCCGCCTATATACCCACGGCTTAACGCCGTATTAATGCAAGATGACGTTTACCGTTTGCAGTGCCGTTAAATTCGGACTCGAATTTATTCCGCGCTTTATAATTCGCGCGTTTACAGAAAATTTTCTGCGCTACGGCCTTAATTAAACGGACTTTTTTTCTCTCTCTCGCTCTCGTTTAATTTATAAGAATTTATTGCTTGTAGTTTTCGAGCGAACGCGAAATCATAATGAAAAGCGATCATGAATATTCATTTCGATTTGGACTTTTAAAATTTGTAAGACATGATAATTCGTTTCATTCGCAGCCAGAGAAAAATGCATATTTCAGGTGGTGGTAAAATACGTTTCGTCAATTTTTTAAATATTGCTCAAATTTTAATTCGCTTTCTGTCGGGACTCGAAAGGGTATAGCAATAATATAATTATTATTGTAATAAAACGTTGGTCGTGTATTTGGCCGTTAAAGCAACGTAATTCCGTATTAAAAGCATCAGGTTGCATTAGCCGCTTGATAACGTAAACAGTAGCGTCTTACTTTTTAATTTCGCTGGCGCGTGGAAAATTAGCATTCCAGTTTAAAATTTGCCGAGCCGTCGAGCCGAGGAAAGAAAAAGAAAGAGAGCGAGAAGGAAAGTGGGGAAGCAAAGGAGAGCAAGAGAGAGAGCGAGAAAGGGAGAAAACAGGGTAATTCGCGTGAAAAAAAAAAGAAAGAAAGTAATGTTCGCTGCAAGATTGCTCGCTGAATTATTCAGTCGGGCGAGCCCGCGGCCACGCGCACTCCCCCTTAATCTCATCCGTAGTCTCTTCCGCAGTATTGTATACGTAATACTCGAGTACGCTTTGCATGTCGATGTGCGCCTTATACTCACACGCACACACACACACACACACACACACACACACACACACACACAGCCACACGGACATTAGTGCTGCGCCAACGTTTTGGATCTTAAAATACCTTACAATTTTGTCGACGTACCGACTTGTCATATGCACACACACACACACACACACACACACACACACACACACACACACACAAACACACTGCTATGTGTATACTCTCGACGCGCATGATTAGTCTTACAAGCCAAAATTATATGATTATTACCTCAACGCGAGTATATATCTTTATACGAATAAAGAGAGAGTAGCCAGATTCAGCCAACAGATGTACACGATTAGGTAATACGCAACTGCTTAAACGACCACAACGTACCAACGCCAATAAACATATATATTTATCGACAATTATAATACGGATGGCCAAGATTCGTTAGACGATTAACATGTGGTGTGATGTGGAGGAAAGAAAAGGAGAAGGAAGAATGGAAAGAGATTGAACTAAACAAGTGGAAAGAGAGAGAGAAAAAAAGAAAAACGAGATTGACATATATTTTTTGTTGTACTTTTGACGCTTACACGCTGAATTGTCGACTTATATCTTAGACAAGTTTTTTATTAGAATTCACGGACAGTCAATTGAAAAAACAAAATAAATGAAAACGAAATTTTGAGAGCCAGTCACAATTATGAATATGACTCATATTTATATAACTATATAATCACATATACACGTACGAATCAAATGGATATTATTGCCCGTCGGTAGCCTAGTGTTTTTACTATAATTTTAATTAGGTAGTAGCTAGTGGAACATGATAAAGCATACCTTATACACGTGAATAATGTACAATTTTTTTTACATATTCTATATGATTAATTTGGTGGGGCGGAGCGTGACGCAAGAGGGGTGTTGTGCCAGGCTGGTTGATCGCATTTATTCCATGCTTTGAAGATAATACAATCTGCGTTTAGTTGTAAGGAAAAGGAGCGATAATAAGGGGGCTGAAAGAAGCTACGGCGTCGCGCTCCGACTCCACGGTACCAATTTAAAAAAAAAAAAGAAATGCAGCTATTATATGCTCCTCAGCACATGTATTATTGAATCCCAATGACGATTCATGTATGAAAAGATAACGTAGCTACTTTGTTTTCGTTTTATTTAATTTTTTTTCTACCTTATCTACAATGGAATATGTGCAAACCCTTTATATTCAGTCTTAGAGAATTTTAATGTTACATTCTTACGCGACATTCATATATATATAACTATATTTTTTCATCTTCCCATTGTGAAGTCTTTTCATTCATTTATCACAACAGTATTAACTCGAAAAAGTCTCACTGTTATTTCTCATGAAAACGTCAACTGAAATAATTCTTGGAATAAAACAATTTTTATTTTTAATAAACGAGATACGTTATGAAGCTGTTTTAAATAAAAATTAATTTTGCGACTATGAATGCGCGTTTCAAAGAAATTATACGAGTATACCGTCCATATAGTAAAGTTTCAGAAATTCATTTTTCAATTTTTGTTATTATACAAGCATTTTGAGCATGAGCAATAATCCACGCTCTGACCTAGTTTTACAAATAGCAACGTCTAAAGTATAATCTTGTTAAACAAAATTTGTTGCTAAAAAAAATTTTTAAACAAAACAAAAAAAAAATATATTGAAATAACGTTTTGTGGAATTTTAATAACAAACTTTGCGCAAGAAATTTTCGAGATACTCGGTATAAAGTATTAAATTATTTTGTTCGTCGCATTATCAGGTTGACCTTTTCGAAAATTAATCACACAACATTCTGCAATCAAAGGTTTCCCTTGTATTCTGCTAATTTAACACTGCTGTAATATCGAAGTCTGCATTGTTGGTATAACGAGAGAAAGATATTGAAAAATATTTAACCAATAACACTAGCTTTAATAAAAAGAAAAAGCAAGAAAAATGAGAGTCAGAGTCAAATTCGCAGAGTACCAAACATAGCAAGGAAAATAAACGTATATCAAGTGTACATGTACGAAATACACGCTGCTGTATTTTTGAGCTTTTAACACGCAATGTGTATCCGACAGATCTACGTCACTCTTTTTTTTTTTATTCATACACATATTTGTACGTACGTTTTGTGCCGATTTTGCAGAATGTATTTTTTACTTGAGCTTATTCAAGCAACACTGCCCTCCCACCCCCCACGCCCAAACCCCCACCCCCACATTGCTCTATTTTACTAGACATTTTTTTTTGTTGCTTAACGCTGTTCGCGGAGCTCGCCCACGGGCCACTATGCATAACCGGCTTTCTCCACATCTCCGACACAGACTTTGGAAAAGTTTTGACCATCGCCTTTTTGTGCGAGAACCACATTAGCATTCGATCCTTTACAGTCTTGATTGTATACCGGAATGACTTTTGCCGATTTGTATAATGCACTTTTTTCACTTGCGTATATTATATACATGTGCTCTTCGTACAATAGACAAATAAATCTTTGGAATTGTCGATGTCGTAATAAATTTTGCTGGACTTACTATAATCGAGACTGTGCTGTACAGATCCATTTACAAAACTCATGCATACGTTTGACCGTACACGACCGAATCCATTATTCAAATATATGACATTTGATACCTAGACAAATGCGTGTAGAATACATTTTTACGATATTTTATTTTTACATTTTTTATATAGATCTTTTGTACTTTTTTATTATATCTATATAATTAAGCATCGAACATAGATTTCTTTTACGCTTTTGCATCATTATCATTAAGGCTCAATTTTTCCAAATTCTTTTTGTATGATGTGATGGAAGCATAACGATTGTCGTTGACACAGTTAGACACGTTAATTATTTTTTTTTCAATAGCTTATTCGTTTCCATAAAGTAAGTATACACTTTCAAATATTATTATCTCTTTCTTTTATTGATTTAATTATCATCATTTTACTCGCATAATAATAGGTAAAAATCAAACAAAGAAGAATGATTATTTATAACCGACTCGATGATTAAATCATTAACAGAAAAAGAGACTCACTTCTGTGATTTTTTTTAATAACGAAAGCACTCGCAATTGAAAAAAAAGTCAATCGTCGTGTGATAAAAAAAAAATAGTAGCATGAACGCGCAAAGTAGTGCCGTGGCCGGGCTCCGTCGAGTTTTAACGAAAAAAAAAGAGTAAAAAAAGAATACAAATGAGAAAGTAGCGTATAACTGGCGCTGGTGGCCCCCTCCTCCTCCTCTACTTCGGAAGAAACAGTTGTGTACTTTAGGTCCTGGGGAATTGTGTGTCTCGGTTGCAGCATCCTAGGGATGTACCTGTTCGGGGGTAAGTTTTGCATGTGGGCGGATCGGAGTCGGCCCTGCACCTGTGCTGAGGTTGTCTCGCGCCACCCGTTGTGTCGCTGTGATCGCAAACATTTCAACGACATCGTCTGGGCACTTGTAACAGTCTTTCAGGTATCACTGTTCCCTTTTTTCTTTCTCTCTTTCTCTTTCTTTCTACCACTCTAACTTCTCTCTCCTCTCTCTCACTTACTGTTTTATCCAGTCTCTCAATCACTTGCACACAGTAAGGTAAAATCAGTATATATACATTTGTATACTGTCCCACACAATCTGTCGTACACACTCTACCAACTCTTTTCCGTCTCTGTCCTGATAAATCGAGCCTGGTGTATTCCCTTGCCTCTACGAAATACAAAAGGACGATGATACGCGTAAATCTAAAATCCGGTATTGTTGAAAAGAAAAAACGATTATCACTGAAATTCTGCTTATAAATCTATAATTTAACAAACTTGTGTCACCGAATGCATCAGGCAAATTTTTGACGGGCAATCTACTGACACTCATATACTTTGACGATACACGCGTGTGTGCGGGCTTAAATTGTACAGTGCAAATAAAGCGAAGCTTAAGCACACTGTTATATATATATATATATATACAACTCTCAATTGTTATACAACGCGCTTAATCGTTTACCTTTGTTTTTTTTTGTTTCTTTTTCTTTTTAGTACAGCTAAAAATTTTTATTATCACATACTTCCTATGGGATTTTTCTTTCTGTGTGTACAATCCTCTTTTTTCCCTTTGTTGTTGTTTTTTTTTAATTTTCTCTTAATAACAATAAATATTTTCATTTCTGTGCTGTTTTTTCGTTCCATGGTTTTCTTATATTTGCCCGAGCGCAATCAGGTCGTAAACACAGAGAATCTCTCTCGCTATTATATATGATAATGTACATAATACTCGCTTATTTTCTAAAAATTTGAATGGTTAAATTTTTTAATAAAAACTTTTTTCGATTATTATATGAATCCTGCTTTGTAAATAAACGCTTTCTTATTAATCGTGCTTCAATATTATATTTTTTATTCGCTTGTGTACCGTTTGATGAAAATATCGATGAAAAAAAAATAAAAAAATCATAATGATCTTTTTCTTCGCTCGAACCATAGTTTCTAAGTATACATATATATGCATATCTACGTAGACATAAATATGTACATATGTATATATAAAAATATCTATAAATCTAATAACGATATTTTTTTTTAATGAAAAAAATGCAATTATTTGAGAAAAAAACTTCTTATTCTTTCAATCTCAATACTTCTCTGACGACGACGCTATACAGTCGTTCAAGCTCGATTTATCTTTCAACGACATTGAATATATATATACGTATGTCCGTAAGAAAAGAAAAAAGAAGATAGAGTTAAAAAGGCGCGACATTTCGCCTTTGGCCATAAAGATAAATCGAGCTTCGCTGCAATAACGAGCCGTTTTAATTCTCGCGTTGCATCTCCGCTTTCTCGACAGATTCTAACGCAAGAAGACTGGAACGTCGTTCTGTTTAACGGAATGCAGAAAACGACCCATTGGGCCGCTCTGTACTTTGTTGCCTTGATGACCTTCGGTAACTACGTGCTCTTCAATTTACTCGTCGCTATCTTGGTCGAGGGCTTTTCTTCCGAGGTAAGACGAACGCTAACCTTTTTTTTATTCTCTCCCGCTCCTAAATACCTTTTAATCATCCCATTTATTTGAGCTTGTTGCTTACCTTTTTCTTTACTTCTCCAAAATCATTAGCAAACAAAAAAGAAACATGCGCACTCGCAAATGACGATTTGCCGTCGCGCAACATTGTTTTGAGCCCCTCCCCGGCCCCGTCAAACGCATAGCTCGTTGGTAAAACGCGCGTAAGCCGTTTTACTGAAGTTTGTAATCCAATAAGCCTGTAACCCGATAAACGCGCGTTAAAGTTTACGCGCTGCACGGTCTATTTCACCGAGCGTAACGAACGGCCCCTCAAAGCATACGCGGCCAGGCAACATCAACCGGCCACTCTCGCCATTCCCATGGAAATGAGTCTCATAATGAAATTACAAGAACTCGCTCTCACATCGAGGCAAGAGTATAATCCCTCCGTCGGGCATCCTCTGCTCATGCCCGCTCTCGCGATAAAGCTGTATGCATACATTTATAATTCGATTTGCAGAGAAACGAGAGGCGCGAGCGAGAGCAGCGCGAGCTGGCCAGGCTCGCGGCGAAAGAGGCCGGACTCGGCAGCGAGGACGGCTCCTCGAGGTCGCCGCACTCACACTCCATCTCCGACAGCGACACTTACACACAGGTACGTCACAATCGCCTCTCTCGCGTTTATTTCCTTTTTTTTGGGAAGGGGCGAGGGGCGGGGCAATGACTAGCGATCGGAATTTTAGCAAAATGAGGGGCAAGCGATGAATATCGGTTTTTATTTCGCGGCCGATGGGGCAGTTTTTTCGTGACTGTTCAAAATCGATCCAAGCACAGCATTATACATAAGGGTCGGGGGTGGCAATTTCCGTTGTGGCGTGACTCGAGAAAGAAAAAAAAACACGAGATTCGTCTCCTGAGCACCCGTCCTTTCAAGGACCAACAGAACTCCTGGCAGAGCTGCGAGGACGTGCGCAAGTACAAGGACAACTACAGCCGGGAGAAGCAGAACCGAGAGGCGTGGAAGCTTCAGCAGCACCAGCAGCAGCTCCACGCCCTCGGCAACAACGACGACGAGCCCAAGTGCAACATTCAAAAGGAGAGCAAAATGATGGCCGGCGGCCCGCAGCCGCCCATCATCACGCACACGGCGGCGACGCCCCAGGACTCGCCCAACACGACCCTCGACACCGGCTATCGGGACCTCAACTTCCGCGCCATTTTTCCGACCACCCTCTCGATCGAGTCCATCGATCGATCCTCCGTGAGTTTTACTTTTCATATGAGCTTTTATTCAATTTTGATAATAAGCACACCTGCTGGAGAACTTCTTTTTATTTTCTTTTATGAGAGTCGAAATGTGCGACGATGAATTTTTATTTTAAGAACGCGGTCTATAACACACGGAAGAATGTAAATCTGATAAAATCTCGTTTAAAACGTGTAGTTTTAACGAAAATCGATCGACTACTCTCTATAACTCTCGGCTGAGATTAAAGGATATACTGAGACAAGGATAAAAATAATTTGTAGTCTGAATTTTATAATATCGCTTGTGTAATGATCGCATGATAATATAATAATAATGCGCTGTGGAATGTTTAATTTGAATTTACAGAGTCAATGCAGTATTTACTCGGGATTTTTGAAGCCGCCTGATAATAATAATAAGAACACAACAAATAATTTAGTCGCTCAGTCCTCGAGACGCATCAGTCTCGTCAATCCCGCTGTCAATTCTTCAACGACAAGAGAATCAAGTTCCAGGTACGATGAAATATGAATTATTTTATTTTACCTCATTTTATTAATATTTTAAAGAAAAAAATCATCTCGCAATTAATTTTTAAAATTTTTCCAAAAATTAGAACTATTTTTCAAAAAAAATAAAATTAAAGCCGCATAGCTCATCCCCTTTTGCGCATAGGTAAAAAAAATAATATAATGTGAAAGAGGTCTTTGAAAATGAGCGCACAAAGAGCTTGATTGAAATATTTTCGCTAACGAGGAAGAAGCCCCTTATCTAGACAAAAGGTCGATTAAAAATAGTAGGGGGGGGGGACCAGTAAAAAGCAGGAGAAGAGGGTGTGGGGGTATTAATCGAGTCTCTGATATTACCGAAATCATTGTGAGCGAATGGTCGGTTTAAAACTTTCGTGCGCCGCTGTCGCAGCCCGCCGAGGATTCGACGTGGATATTCTTGGCGCTTGTCAAGGCCTTCGCTGAGGAAAAAGAGGTGGTCCCAGTGGGACGAGGAGCCACCGGGACGAGCCATGATCCTCAATAACGGACGCAGCAACGTCGGCCACAAGTCCTTGTGAGTGCGCTTATTTCCCCCTCGCCGTTCCCTGTTCCCCCGCAGTCTCTTTTCTGTTATTTCGAATTAGCTTCGTTCTTCGCTCTCGTGTCGTTCGGTGTAGCCTTGAACGAGCCCGTAATACGTCGGGGACGATCGCGCCACAGGCTTTATCTCTCGCTCGCGTCGGACGTGTGCCGAGACCTTGGACGCGCTGCTGCGCTTTCAAACGATTGCTTATCGGACCCTTGATAAATATGTAAACCATTGATGTCCCGATAAGAACATCCCTCCCCAGAGACGAGTAATGGCACGTCGATTTTAAAGTTTTTAAACGACTCCGCTTGCGTCACTTCTTTTTTTTTTTCTTCTATTTCCGACCCGAACGCGTAATCCCGAATGAAAAAATGAAATAAACGAGCAAATAATAACAATAACGTTGATGAGAATCGCAGAAGCTGCGGTGATTACACGAATTACAACGGGGGATACCTTCACGGCTCGATAAGGAACGACACCCAGCGCGACGTACCCAATAATCGCACAACTGCCATGACAACTAACAATTGTAGCCTTAGCCCCAATAATTCCCTGAGAAGCCGAAGATCCTCCATTCATAGGTACACCCCGACGTCGAATCAAGTAAGTCGCTGACGCGCCTGATATATACATTGCCCTCTCAGGCATCGGCCATCAAAACGGCGTAACGTTGCAGATGCGCTGGTCGGAGGAGCTGTCGCGCGGCAACTCGGTGCGCGCCGGCTACGAGGGCCTGCAGGCCCGGAAGATCCTGCCGTTCGAGGAGGCCCAGCCGGCTTCGACGCCCCGCACGACCATAAACAATTTGAGCCTCGAGACCGGTGCCCTGCCCCGGATCAAGCGCCTGCCGGAGGACGAGGGCGAGTCGAGCCCCCGGCCCGGCGACCAGACCCCACCGTCTAACGGGCACGAGAGCGCCGGTAGCATCGAGCGCATCAAGAAGATCTTCATGTTCTTCGAGCCCAAGGGATGCCTCAAGGAGCGCGACGACTTTTCCCTCTTTCTCTTTCCCGAGAACAACAGGTGTGTGCGTGCGCCTCCCCTTTGGACTTTTCGAATTCGAGAGATATCGATGCGACGTGTTTTGTGTGTGTGCCCTTTGTAGGTTCCGCATATTTTGCCGCTGGTTCGTCGAGCAGAAGTGGTTCGACAACGTCGTTCTACTGTTCATCGGCTTGAATTGCATAACACTGGCGATGGAACGACCGAACATTCCGCCCGACAGTGCTGAGAGACTTTTCCTCTCCACCGCCAATTATGTTTTTACCGTAGTCTTCGCCATTGAAATGTTTGTTAAGGTAACCTGCAATTTTATAATATAGAAATCTACGTAAGTTTCTAATAAAACATGATTTGCTTCTTACGTTTAGTTTAACGAAAAAAAAAAGAAAAATGAAAAAAAAGCCGTATTTGTAATTTGAGAGTCCTTGCAACGGATACTCAAAGCCTGTGATGACGGTGTCGCGTTAAGTTCGAGATTACCCAGCAAAAAGCTCCATACTCTAGCTCGTGCGAGTATAAAGGGAGATTTTTTTTTTTGCCGGAGAGCGGGTATAAAGAAGCGGTTAAGCAAGTGCGCTTCTTTTCCGAGGCTTTGTCTGCTTATAGACGCCGGGTAATGATTCGCTCCATTTGCAGGTCGTTGCAACCGGGATGTTTTATGGGACAAACGCTTACTTCACCTCCGGCTGGAACATAATGGACGGCTCGCTCGTTGTAATTTCTATAATCGACCTCGGCATGTCGCTCCTCTCCTCCAGCAGTCCAAGAATATTCGGCATACTGAGGGTGAGAGCAACATTAAGATGAATAAAAAGCAAAACTCTTTGGGCGTACTGGGGCTCGGTGATTGACACGCGGCACACAGGTGTTCCGGCTGCTGCGCTCGTTGCGTCCGCTGCGCGTGATCAACCGGGCGCCCGGGCTGAAGCTCGTCGTTCAGACCCTGCTGTCGTCCCTACGGCCGATCGGCAACATCGTCCTCATCTGCTGCACGTTCTTCGTCATCTTCGGCATCCTCGGGGTCCAGCTGTTCAAGGGTGCGTTTTACTACTGCGAGGGCCCGGACATAAAGAACGTGAGGAACAAGACCGACTGCCTGGCCGACAAGCGCAACGTCTGGCTCAACCGCAAGTACAACTTCGACGATCTCGGCAAGGCCCTCATGTCGCTCTTCGTGCTGTCCTCGCGCGACGGCTGGGTCAACATCATGTACACCGGCCTCGACGCCGTTGGTGTCGATCAACAGGTACGCACACGCACATCCCTTTGTATTCCCAATCCCGAGCCAGCCTTCTCCCTTCTCCAACCCCGCGGCCCCGTATCCATTAACCCGATGCATATCGGACTTGCCAACTGCTCTGGAAATTCGAGAATTTATGGAAATAAGGATTATTTTTAAAAACGTATAAATGTACACACGCGATATCAGCGCGAGATTGTATTACTGACGTTTTTCGCCGAAATTCGTATCGGCGGTATCAATCTAGCGAGATAATGCTGAAAATAGCCGGCGTTAGAGTCGCGTTTTCGGCTGTGTATGTTAAAAAATATTTTATACGATTACGCTATTCGTTGATGATTTAGCGTTAATTAACGATCCAAAGTACGTTTGTTTTGAAAATTTCAATTGTAAAACGAAATTATTCTGTTACGCCATGAGGGTAATTGACGACTATTAAGAAAAGGCTTTACGATCGACGTCTGACCGAAATTGACCTTGACTACTTAAAACGTATATCTTTAAACTTGCACGTTCTCGAGTAATATCGCGAGTGAACTTTATTACCGCTTGGAAATGAATTTCCAATTATCTCGGCCTCGATATTTCGTTTTAAAATTACACTCAATTCGCGCTCCTTAAATGCATTACATTCGGCTCTCACCGCAGAAATGCAAATGAAATAACTTTTAATCAACTATTCGATTCTTCCTCTTTTTTTTTCTCTGTCTCTCACTTTCGTCGAAATAACGTGATTTCACCCCAATTTGTTTCAGCCAATAGAAAATTATTCCGAGTGGCGATTGCTGTATTTCATTGCCTTCATATTGCTCGTCGGCTTTTTCGTATTGAACATGTTCGTCGGCGTGGTGGTCGAGAATTTTCACAGGTGCCGAGAGGAGCAGGAGAAGGAGGAGCGCGTGAGACGGGCGGCCAAGCGAGCCCTACAAATGGAGAAGAAGCGAAGAAGTAAATTTTCCGATTTCCAAAACCCGATGTCAATTTTAATTTTCATTTTTAATTATGCCAAATCAATGAGTAATAATAAAAAAAAAATCGCAGAAATGCACGAGCCGCCGTATTACGCCAATTACTCGAAATCCCGGCTGTTTATCCACAACGTCGTCACATCCAAGTACTTTGACCTCGCGATCGCCGCTGTGATTGGTCTTAACGTCGTCACGATGGCCATGGAGTTCTACATGATGCCCAAGGCGCTTACCTACGCGCTAAAAATATTCAACTACTTCTTCACGGCGGTTTTCATCCTCGAGTCGCTCATGAAACTTCTTGCGCTTGGCATTCACCTCTATCTCAAAGACAAGTCAGTGGCATTGCTCAACTTCCTACTTTAAAAAATCGGACGAACTTTGACGAATATGGATATATTTTCAGATGGAATCAGCTGGACATAGGGATCGTCGTGCTGTCGGTGGTGGGTATCGTTTTGGAGGAGGTCGAGTCCAAGATCATTCCCATTAATCCGACGATTATACGCGTTATGAGGGTACTGCGTATAGCCAGAGGTCGGTGTATATTTAATTGTCGCTTGTTTTCTCTCTCTCCCGGTGTTTGTGCAATTCGAGAGCTTTAACGAATTCACGATATGTGCTTGCAGTTCTAAAATTGTTGAAAATGGCCAAGGGCATTCGCGCGCTGTTGGACACTGTTATGCAAGCCCTGCCTCAAGTGGGCAACCTTGGTCTACTCTTTTTCCTCTTGTTCTTCATATTCGCCGCTCTTGGGGTCGAGCTTTTCGGGCGTTTAGGTGAGTGCGACGACGATAATTCAATCAAGCAAATAAAAAGATGAAAAATAAAGAAGAGGAAACGTCAAAAAAAAAAAAGAGAAAAGAATGAAAACGAGATTAGGATAATCGCGTTGTGATTGTTGCAGAATGCAGCGAGGAGATCCCGTGCCAGGGCCTGGGCGAGCACGCGCACTTCAGCAACTTCGGCATGGCCTTTCTGACGCTGTTTCGCGTGGCCACCGGCGACAACTGGAACGGCATAATGAAGGACACGCTGCGCGATAACTGCGACGACGCCGCCGACTGCGTTAAGAACTGCTGCGTCAGCAGCGTCATCGCCCCAATCTTCTTCGTCATCTTCGTCCTCATGGCCCAGTTCGTCCTCGTCAACGTCGTCGTCGCCGTCCTCATGAAGCATCTCGAGGAGAGCCACAAGCAGGTGATGAACGCAGTGCCTTTTCCCGATGCCCCACCGATGGGACCAGAATTATTAATACTACGATCGATTACGACACTCTTATTGCAGTCTTATATCTCGATCGGTCGCTCGTCTAATTATTTATTATCCTCAGAACACTTTTCGTTTGCTCTTTTGCAATTTACATAGGAAGGTGACATGTGCATTTTTTTCAACCTGAGATATATATATCTATGGCAGTACCTACGAATGGCCAGATTATTATTACTATATTACTTTTATTATACATCTACTACTATTGCCCTCTTCTTTTATCTCGATTTATATACTTGACTTTAATTTTTATTACGTACATACGTACTTGCACGGCATGTTGCTTTTTCTTACATGAAAATTTATAAGCTGATATACAAATCTTTAACACGATTATACAATATTAATCACCTTTATTAGATCAGTTTGATATAGCTCTGCCGTAGACGAAAGCAAAAGTTTTGTTCTTTGTTTTGTACCTGGAGGTATATACAACCTTCCAATTGATGAATTAAGTTCGGAATCGTTTTTTGTTTGGTCTCTCATTTGTGTGTTTTTTTTTACAATTGTCTGACAATACAAAAGTAGCGTCTACATCTGCTCGGTACAGTAATTTATAACTCGAAACTCTTGACTGCTGACCCACTTTCGCATTACTCTTGCTTTCTTCTAGCCCAGTCGAAAGTTCATTACAAATTAACAGCCAGTATACAGTTTTTCCAAAAAAAAAATTTCTCCGGACAACCAACAGCGTGTATAATAATTAGATGTTAAAAAAAAGAAAGACGGAACACGAGAAATAGACGAAAAAAAGAAAAGCAACGAAAAAGAGCGAAGAGAGGAAGAAGCGGTAAAAAGAGCCGCGCAGGAGAGGCTCGAAACAGCGGCAAAGAGAAAGAGCCCTGTAATCCCCCCTTTTTCCACAACGCGTACGCGCAGCCATCTCTCTGTCTTTTCTCTCTTTCCCCCCTACACACATCTCTCTCTCTCTTTCTCTTTATCTCTCTTGTGCGAGTATAAGGGGGAATAAGCTCGCCCGTGTAAAACTGAGTCTGACCGCCTTATTAAAGATGGAAGATGAGCTTGACATGGAAACACAGCTGGAGCGGGAGTTTGCCGCCGAGCAGGAGGAGCTGCTCGAGGTCGAGGAAGAGGAAGAGGAGGAAGAGGACGAGCTCGAGGAGGATGAGATCGCGAACGAGGCAGCGCGTAGGAAGGAGAAAGAGGCCTTGGAGGATAAGCTACGAAGGGTCGAGCATCATCATCATCCCCAGCCACAGCAGCATCAGCTGCAACTGCAGCAGCAGCAGCCACAGCCGCAGCAGTTGATGCAAGAGGTGGAAGTGAGCGAGCGCGAGCCTGGGAGCGACGAGTTCAGCGGGGCCAGGCTCGGGCTCTCCAAGGTCCGCTCGCTGCCCTCCAATTTCACGTACAATCCGCCGGCCGAGAAAGAGAAAACCACCGACGGTATTCATTTTGTCAGAGAACTAACTGTGCCCTATAACCACCTATATGCGTACCGGCTCGCCCGGTACACTCTATATCTATATATCGTTTTTATTCTTTAGTTCTAGATTTACTTTCTCTACGGAATTGTTTATACATTTTTTGCTCGATTATAATATTTCTTTCTTTTGCTTTACTCTTTCATTCTTTTCTCTCTCTCTCTCTTTCTCTTGTTTTTCATTTACGCCAATGTACGAAAAAATTTTTGTTATGCAAATAAGATCTTGCTTATTTTTCTTCTTCTTCTCAAACTTACTCTTCTTTTGCAGACTTAATTTTAACAGCGCATGGTTTTTCGACTTCGATGATAGATTTTCGTTTCTTAAAATTGCTATCTTTATACGATTTTATTGGAGGTAAAAATCAATAAGGGAAAAATGCTTGAGATGATAAATTTGTTTTCTCTTTCACTGGTTTTTTTTTCTTCTTGCTCTCACGATCGCTATATATGTTTTGACCAATAAATCACCAGAAAATATTACAGGATGATTTCATATTTATTCGACGTCATTTATTTAAGAAACAGACGCATTCCAAGTTGCTGTCAGATATTTGAAAATTTATCTATGTACAATTTGTTTGTCGAACTATTTTTATTCCTTTTAAAGTCAAATAAATATGGAACTTCCTAAGTTTTTTTTCCTTCTACGTATAGATAAGACACTTATAGATTGCTCGTTTTATCTGTCCAAGTCATATACTTATGAACCTACTTTTTTTTTCAATTACTCCGTGCTTGTTTGTGCATTAACAATTAATCAGTATCAAATAATTTGACTTTTTATTCAATAATTTAACCGCTTATTATAGTTAGAGAATTAATTACATGAAATACTTTTAGCGATATATAAATTACAAATTTTTAGCAAAATCCAAATTTATAAAAATTTGATAATATAGCAAAATGAAGTAAAAATTATCTATAAGAAATGACTATAAAAACCGTAATATACATTATTATACGTATCGATGTTCTGTCGAACCCAATTTTATTCAAGTAATCGTCCATTGACACAATTAATATTTATTCAAGTGTGATTGCATCTAAATGTTTCCATCCTGTGACACTCTCAGTCTTCACGAATTAACTTTTCCTCGCCAATTTCCATTTAAAACTACCCACCTTGCTCGAATCAGTTTTAAAATTCCTTTAAAAAATATCGATGTAAAAGCCGAGCAAGTGGCACATCCAACCTCCTATAAATGTTAACACCAGCCTCTCACAAAATGCGAGTTTCTTTGTCCCCTCTCTCTCTCTATGTGTCCCCGTGATCACTGCCCAAGCGACTCGTCGCGGCAGGCAGGTAGAAAGGCTCAGCAGCCAACCTAACCGGCAGTTCTGCCCTCATTGACAGACGCGTCTGTATCAACAATGGATGACAGCCGACGATCGATCTATCAGCAGCGTCCAGCTGCCGCAGCCGCCAGCCCGGCGAAGCCCTCCAAGTTCAAGGTGAAACGCCGGCAGACGTTCCACTCGCAGCGCCGCCAGCAGACCGGCGGCATGTTCTCCAGTCCGCCGATGCACTTCGAGGTGGCCGAGCTGATACGCAAGCCGACGAGCAACCTCAGCGTGCCCCGCATCATACCCCAGCGCGGCTCCTCCTCCTCCTCCTTCTCCTCCTCCGGCCTCCTGCCCGCCAGCAGTGCCAGCCTCTACGGCAGCACCAAGTACCTCACCCGGCCGAGCCTCGGCAACGGCGGCAACCCCCCAGCCCATCCGGAGCCCGGGAGCGCGCGAGGCTCCTTCCTCACGGTCGCCCCGCTCGCCGCGGCCTCCCGGCCCTCCTCCGTCGAGTCGATAATCCAGCAGCAACGCCGCTTCTCCAGCCAGTCGACCGGGCCCGCCTTCGCCCCGGAGCACGGGCTCCTCAAGCAGTCCAACTACCTCTGCCCCGTCGCCGACATGGGCTCCCTCAAGGCCCGCATACCCACGCCGGAGCTGCTGACCGTCTCCTCCGACTCGAGCAGCCCACCACCAGTCACCAGGTACGCACTGCACCCTCGATTCCCCCTCCATCTTGCCCGGGCAGCAGCTCTCACGTGCGACTCGTCTCGCAGGAGTTCGAGGTCAGCGAGCGTCGGTAGCAGCGCCGTCGACAAGTTAAAGGACGAGAGGCCGGAACCCGAGGACCTCGACGTGCAGTCGGTGATCAACGAGCGCCGGCCGTCCAAGCTCAAGAGCTTCGGCTCCGCGGGCTTCGGCCAGCTCTACGTGAGGGAGGAGGCCAAGCTCGACGTCGCCGAGGTCGAGGAGGAGGACAAGGCCCGGATCGAGGAGGAGCGCCGCTACGTGAGCGTGGCCGTCGGGCCGAGCAGCCTCGAGCTGCGCATCTTCGTGGACGAGACGAAGCGCGAGCCCGAGCCGGCCCAGCAGGAGAGCCAGACGGACGTGCTCGTCGAGCCGGGCAAGCGGAGGAAAAAGAGCCCGCCAGCCAACGAGGA
The DNA here is from genome assembly GCA_030522585.1 of Anagyrus pseudococci. Classification (NCBI taxonomy): domain Eukaryota; kingdom Metazoa; phylum Arthropoda; class Insecta; order Hymenoptera; family Encyrtidae; genus Anagyrus; species Anagyrus pseudococci. Next base: position 52,404 of record JAPYYQ010000134.1, on the reverse strand, counting down.
GCACCCGATCGCCTAAGGCGCAACACGAGCTTTTCAAACTTGTTACCCCACGTGCTTGAGATCGACACGGACACCACCTGCTCTCTGTCCACCGTGTGATTAACGTTTGTTTATTTTTTTTCTTTTTCTTTCGTTGATCCTCGCTTTGCTCGGCTGCTGCTGCTTTTTTCGTCGCTTTACGGGCATCGTTTTAGGAAAATGCGACGAGACAACTTTATAGAGGAGCCAATTTAGCCGTTGGAACTGCGCGTGACGGAAACGTTTATGTTTTTGTCAAAGTGTACATTAGCGCTTGTTGAACGATAGTGACGTGAAGTTCAAATTTCTTTGAAGCAATTCTAAAGGATCCTGTACTCGCTCTCGTACCTCTTCGGATCTTGACAAAGTGTGACGTAGAAAAGTCAGAGCGTCAGAGAATAGCAGGCATACACGAGCGTAGCTCTGAAAAGCAAATAAAGACGTCTGTCTTCGTAGCGACGATCTCCGCCGTATTAAAAAAAAAATGAAAAAAAAACAAAAATCAAACAAAACAAGTTAACAATCACGTATTGGACCTATCGCTATCCTGTCCCGTTCGCGGATTCTTTGGAAGACTGTAGTGCATGACAATATAGTCGTAAATTTAAACACTCACTTTTCGCCTTCAAAGCCTTTTTCGAGAAAATAAAAACAACAACAAAATGTAGCGGAGCCACTTGCTCGAAGATTATACGAATGGAACTGGCGTTTATCGATTCGAGACAAGATACGCGCGCATTCGACGATGATTATTGTAACTCGATGGATCATGATAAAGTCGCGAAATATTAATGAAAAACTATTTTGTAAAGAATGGCTTGCGTATACACCACGGATGTACTTGTCTCGAATGAATGAGGCCAGAAATTGTTACTTGAATCGTGAAAAAAAATAGTTGATCAATGGATGCTTTAAAAAGAAATGCAACGCGAAAGGATCTTTGAAACACCTATATACTTACAGCGATTCGTTGACGCTACATAACGTTGCCATGCCCGTGACAATCTCTAATTAGTATTATTGTTATAAACGATGATGAAGAAAAAAAACTTGGAAATGTTAAAAAATTTGTAAAACTTGGAGAAAAATAAGCCAACTAAAACTTTAGCGGATGAATTTGTTCTTAAGTTAAAACCTAACGAAAAAAAAAGTCGTAAACGAGGTATTTAAAGGTGCTGAAAAACTAAACTGGTAATTTAGCCGTGTATAAATATAGGAGTGGTTAAAGTTAAAAAATTTAGATTATTAACGACTCTGTGTTTCTCTCTATGTCGAGTACTACAGATTAGAAAATATCTTCAGTTATTTTGCACCGAGAAAAACTTTTCGTACTTTAAACGAATTCTCCCGAATTTTTCGACGTAACTGTACCTTTCACGATTACGGAAATTTAAAAAAGAAAAGAGCAAAATATGCGTTTTAATGATAAATCATTAACAGTGTAACAATAACAGTATTACAATCGCAAGGTGTACAATCAAACAACAATCAATCATGATATTCCATTGGAGAATCTGAATAATTTACAACACTGAAATGATCGAAACATTTGAATCTGTGAAAAAATATTGAAATCGTTCAAGCACATATTTAAAAATGCAAGAGGCTAAAACGAAAGAACGACAAACGATTTTAGAAAGTTTTTCTCCGTGCGAAACTTGTGGACTTGTATAAAAACTGCACGTGGAATTATATGCGCTTGCGCAAATGGTCTCTCTTACGGTCTTCGTCGAAGCCAAAAGTAAAAAAAAAGGGGAGGGGAAAAGTTTTGTCGTCGAAGAGATTTTTCGATCGCTTTCTATGCGTTTCTCGGCAGATCCATTTGCGACAGCGAGCACTCGGAGTCTCGGGATTGACTTTCCGATAAGCAAACTTATACGTCTCGTAACTAAAATTGAAAACCGAATTTTTTCCCCCTAAAACTTTTCTAAAGAAAAAAAAATGATAAAATAAACTCGATCGCACACAATTATACGCTGGACAATCTAAAATCCTATGAAAAAAAAAAATCTATCGAAATCTTCGAAGTGTTTCTATACCTCACGAAAGCAATAAACTCTCTTCTTACAACCTTATTACAACTGTATAGATCTTAAGCTCGGACACAAAATGTCAATAGATCATCGTAATCGAAGATTAAATTGAAATCATACAGACATTTATTTTGCAGTAGCCGTTGGTACATTAGCTAGTCAAAACTCGGAGATTTAATCGGTCGCGAATTGCACTGTCATGTTTTTCTACGAAATTTTTTAAAACAACTTTTCTGAAATTTTACATACAACTTTGTCATGGGAGGGAAAAGTATACTTCCGAGACTTTGACGTTTTGAGCAAATCTAACATAACAGCAATGCAACGTTTGCTCTCCTCATGTTTTCTCACGACACGGATTACGAAATAAAACAAACAAGCAAAAAGGAAAAAAACTATTAAACGGGATCTGTCGTCGCCTACAAGCTTGACATTTCGATACAAGACGACTAGTTCAAATCTTTTGTTCTACTATGCTTTAACTTCGTATAGAGAGTTTTTTATTAAAATCTGTGATATATTTTAATTATAGTGTATTTCCTATTAATGAAAGAAAAAAAAATATGAAAATTTTACGACGAAAATAAACCAAAAAAAAAAAGAAAAAAAAAGATAAGAAATAAAGATGTGGTAATTAAAAGAGCAGCAAAAACGTAGACGTATTAGTGTAAAACTTTTTAATAAGAGTAAGGAAAAAACAATTAAGTAAATATGCGAAAAGAGCGATCTAACGTTAATGATAGATAGTTCTCTGTACATAAATGTACAAATTCTATTCTATACACTTGGTGTGATTTATTTTGATACTACGTATAGCATACTAAAAAATGATTATCGAGTGTATAAATAAAAACTCTTTGCCTTCATGAACGTTGACGAACCTTCGCTCGGTAGTGGTGCCATGACGGACATTTTCCACGTCGAACAAATGCGTCACATCTCGTGCAATTATATATATATACATCACTGTCACTTCAAAAATTAATCTATTTTGTTACAAAAAATTTCACTCAACAAAAATAAACTTGTTGTATACATTCGCTCATCGCCCGATTGACTCGACAATCAATCTCTCTCTCTCAATCGACAATATTATCTGGAGAACAAAAAATCACACAGACACACACACACACAACACACAAACGCTCGCTAACCTACTTACCAACGTATCGTGCGCCTAAATCAGCTCTAGTCATTACACGAGATAAAAAAAAACTATACTACTATTAATACCAAGTGCAATGCTGTCTATCGTCAATTCGTGACTACGTAGAAAGCGAACAGTCGCAGTGGTTAAAAGAACAAAGAAGAGGATACAAAAAAGAAAGAAAGATAAAATATTAATGAAAAATAATAAATTGCAACGTGGCACCACGGCCGAATCTCGATAGCTCGATAGCGTTAGACGACTGACCTCCGAATTATCTATAATAGCGCGTGTGAATCGAGCGCCATCGGCCGATCTAGACGACTTCTATATAGCGCATTTCTCGTACACGTATACTACACGACACACACACTCTCTCACTCACACACATTCTATGTACATACACACGTACGTACGCGTTGTATTTCACTTGAAATGAAAAAAAACGCAAAAGGAGACAAAGCAAACAAACGTGCCTCTCGAGCCGTTCTAATTCTTCTTTCCGTTAGTTTCTCTTCAGTACCTTTCGCGTCCGATTTCCGTAGCGCTTACGAGACGAAAGAGTCGGAAAAAGTGTTGGCCCGGACAATTACGAGTTGTAAAATTAACAACAACAAAATTATCATCATTATACGACTATACTTTATTATTTTTATTATCCTATTATTATTCTTGTTATTCTCTTGTTCTTATTATTCTTCTTCTTATTATTATTATTATCATCATTATGATTAGCAGCACGTGGCGTATATGCGCATACTTTTGCATAAAAAATATATTATAAAAGAAAGTTGCGACGCTAAAAACTACTTTAATAATTTCGCAGGTCTTCTCCGTCGCGTCCTAGCGTATACATATACATATACATAAACACCGGGAGGACTTGGTGAAATCGTGCAATTCACGTCGCGTCGTTATATAAATCGTACATTGTACCGTGTATACAGAAAACAAAAGTAAACAGTAATAATAGAAGTACGTTAAAAGACAAAAAAGAGAAAAAAATGATAAAAAAAAATAAAACAGTGTCGCACTTTTGTTGGCTACAGTCGTTTAAATTTTTTGATCGAACGAAGCCCGATTGATTATATTCGCGCAGATCGTTTAAGCGTAACGCAAAAAAAAACACAAACAAGAGACAAAAGGTTACGGGGCTAAAGGGAATTAATTAAAAAAAAAAGAAAGAAAATTCGAACGATTGAGTAATGTTAGGGACTATATACATATATAAATAAATATACATATATAAATATGTTTAAACGGTACGAATTTGCTGGGGTGGGCGGGGGACGGGGTCGAGGGGTGGGGGAGAGAACTGCCTTGCCGTCGCAGTTCGTGCACTATTTTACGTACATTTAGCAAAGTAAAACAGTTAATGAAAACAAACAAAAAAAAAAAACAGAAAAAAAAAGAAGAAGTCGATGCAGTCAAACAGTGTTGGGCTTGAGCGTGAGAAACGGAGTGCGCAGTTCATTAAGGGCCCGTGAGAAATTGAAATGTAATGGTGCAAGTGCGCAGATGCGAGCGAGCGAGAGAGAGAAAGAGTTGCTTGCGAAGAGTATCTGCTTAGCCTATTAATAAAATATATTAAAATGAGAATGAGTGGGCCGCGGCATGAAGGTGTGCGAGGCACAGCTGCGTAGCTTTAAAAAAAAAATGAAACATAGACGAAATAATTCGAATAGAGTGTAAGAGCTGTACAAAGGAAATATACTGAGTGAAGATTACGTTAATTATATTTGGTCTTTTCCATTTCTTGCCCCTCTCCCCTCCACCTACGCAAATCTTTTTTTCCTTTCTCGTTTATTTAATAACATTTTAATGTCGCAAATTAGTCGGTATACTTTTATGCTATTATTGTTGTTAAAACGTGTTACAATATTATTATGATGGATAAACGTTAACAAAAAATGTTAACGTTTTACCAAAGAGAACTATTAGCTTATTCCTCGGGCAGAGGACGCCAGAGTCCCATGAACTCTGAATCTATAAACGCAGGTATGATTTCTATTGCCGTGGTTAGAATGAATGTTTAATTCTACAATTTCGTAAGGCTTGCCTGGCTTATTCTGCAAAGAAATTAAAGCTGATTCAATAATAGTTCAACTCATGCAAAATAACAGGAATAAGATAACAGTAAGATGAAAGTTAATTACTTTGACCTCAAAGTATTGTACCGGTGGACCGTATTTGTCGTATACGTATTCGCCGAATAAAAAGCTATCCTTATCATCGACGTCCCTCAAGCCCTTAAAAAAGCCATTGCTTTAATAAAAAATAATATGTTAACGTATTGGAAAAATTTGTTTTGACCAACCAAGACTGAAAAATCTTTCGGCGCTGCACTTATTTCACCAGTTGGCGCGATCTTCGGCGATATGTGCTCGAGACTGAATCCATGAATATTCACGAATCCTACCAATAAGATCACCGAAGTACCTTGGCTGCCTTTGAACGACCAGCATTGTCCTGGATGTACGGTCGGCTGTTACAATTGTCAATTTAGTTATTAAATTATAAAACCAAAAAAAGTTTATGTAAAAAACATAAGAAAAAAAAACCTGAATTATTGCTCTAGGGGTATTGTCCTGCGCACAAATACTTATTCCAAACACTGATAATTGCGAAGAGCCAGTGTAAGGCTCGGTATCGCGTATGGTAAGTACTGTACCGCCTAAAAGAAGATAAGACCATTTGAAAGCTTTTCAAAGTAGTTAAATTGAAAAAATAAGTCACGTCAGACCTAAGGTCTCTAGGGCAAAGTCGGGCATTCCTGTTTTGTCGGCGTTAAACACTTCTATTTTTTCAATTAACTCTTTTATTTGGATCCTCATACCTGTTGCAAACAAAAAGTAATCAAGCTAATAAGTCTTTCTTTTTTTTTAAAGGTAAATAAACAATAAAATATTACCCTCGGTCACTTCCACCAATACGTTTAGGCTGTGCCTCAAAGTATTCAAGTCCGTCTTTAACGTATCAACCGAACTTCTCGTCGAATACTTTTCACAAAGCTGAGTCATTGACAAGGCTAAAAGGAACAATTTAACAAAATACAAAATTTCGATGATTACCAAAGGCTCTCCTTTATTTTTAGCAAAAATAAAACGTAAATACGGTTATGAACGATTACTCACTTAACAGAACCGACACGATAAAAGAGAAAAAAGGCTTGAGATACTTGCTGCAGGTGGAGGTTTGATGTCCAGCAGGACAATTTCCGGCGTTGTAACCGCAAACGTTATTATTGCTCATCGCTTAATCATCGACGCGATAGCTTCGTTAAAAATTTTTCGACGTGTTTTGCCTGCGTAAGCAGCCGACATTTAACGTCAGCTATATTCAGCCTTGTTTTGCTGTTCATCGTAACGTTCGCGATTCACGACTAAAAGTTTACTTTTCTCTTCAAAAATTTCAAAGCTCTTGTTTGAGGATGAATACAAGGATGTAAACACAGAAATAACAAGATGATGAAGTGTTGTTGTTTGAAAATTTATAAACATTTTTATTCATTATAGTCTAGTGCATTTTGTTCGCGCGATTTATTTACGCGCTTACATTAAACGAGTTACACCGGCTGCCTCTTCAAGCACAAACGCATATAATATATATCCGGTGCCTCTCGAGACGGAATGTATATTGGAAAGACGTTAATGGCGTTTCTAAACATTTGTCCTGGCCTCCATTTAAAATATTCACCTTCGACAAACGTCTGTTTGCATAAAATTCTTATACAGCCTCCTATAATCTCAACGCAGATCACGTGGAGAGGGACGATTCTCTGATCCCGGCGAAACAGCTTACTGCTCGGTAATTATTATCATACGCACAAAATTAGCCTCCCGCCTCTTATATGTACAATCGATAATCTAAACGCACGTTAACCAACAGCTTCGTCTCTTTTTTTTTTTTATCAAAAGCTCTAAAGCTATACAGCGTGTCGTCGCGAAAGCCAGAGCGCCCTGGCATCCGGCAAAAATAATACAAAATAATCCCCTTGGTCGATCGAGGCTGTCGTTAAGAGGCCTTCTTGATAGCCGCGTGTATCCTGACGTTGAGCCGACTCTCGAAATCGTAATCCTTGTACTGGGTGTGAGCGCGTTGCAGCACGCACCTGCCCTCCTCGATTGTGCTCTGCAAAAGAAAGAGAGAGAAAAATAAAAAGGTCCTCGATGATTTTATTTAGCCGAGAGTGTGTTATACTTACGGGCGAGGCGCAGAGGGTGCTACCAAGCTCGTAGAGGGCGAACGCACTGACGTGCTGGTCGTCGGCGTCGCGGTTAGGCAGCCGGCGCTTTAGGCAATTGCGGTAGCAGCGCGCCCCGGCCTCTCGGTCGCCCAAGTACGAGTACGCCGCGCCTTCGATGAGATCGGTAAGCCCGTCCATTGGCTCCTCCGAATGGCTGTTTTTGCATTCTGACGGGAATAAAGGATAATAATAAACAACCGTCCGTCAGATGTGGATATCGCAGGCATAGGCAAATCGGGCGAATACCCACCGACCAATATGCTGCGCAGCGATTCGCCCGAGCACGATGGCAGAGCGTTCCAGAGGTAGAGCAGCTCGTAAACGAGGAGCTTGTAATAGGCGAGGCCGTAGGCTCGGCCGGTCTCTTGATCGATCAGCTTGGGCGCTCGCCTCGAGATGAACATGCCGAGCTGCGTCTCTCGGGTCGCACCCGCCGCGTATTGGGCGAGCTTTCTGTAGGTGTGTAACAGCCTCTCCAAGTCGCCCTCGGCGCCTGAGCACACTGCAGCCAACAGACAGAGAGAGAGAGAGAGAGAAAGAGATCAATGACAATGACGGATATTCGCCGGGGTTAATTGGGACGCGCGCCGAGGGGGAAAATCAATATGCCAGCCGGGCGAAAGCTAAGGCGAGAAAGCTAGCAACCTCCTCCTATTGTTCTTTTCTAGTGCGCGCACACGCCTCCAGTGTATAGGCATGTACACGTGTGCGGAGGCTCTTCGCGCTCGTCGATAACGCCCCAATGACATCTAGAAAGTCGAACGCGACGACACGCTGTAATGCACCGCTGCTTTACATTGCGCACTCGTTATTCCGATGCACATTGCGAATTTTTAATGACGTCGTCGTACCATTTTTTTTTAATAAAACGTTCGTTACGTTATAACACTAGAACGCGAGGAAAATATTGTAACTATCTAACCGGATAAGTCGATCGACACGTGGTACCGTTATACAAGCAAAACGCGTAGACTGAAATAGAGAGCGCGTGGAAGGGAGAGAGAGAGAGAGAGAGAAAGCCAAGGTTACGCAAGCTACTCAGCAGCAAACGTTGCATTGATAAAACCGCTCGAACGCGTAACGAGCATTGGGGGGATCAGGATATGTACGCACCGGCCGCTAGATAGGCGTAAAAGCTCTTGGACCATCTGGACTCCTCCTGGAGCTTGGCGAGCGAGCCGTGGGCCTCCTTGTAGTCGAGGCGTATCAAGTGGCACCAGGCCACCTCGTGCAGGCAGAGCAGCTTGACCTCGCGCTGTGCCGACATCTCGACCGCTTTCTCGTAGGCCAACAGTGCGCCGCTGACGTTGGACTGGAAGAAAAAGCTCAGCATATCGATTAGGGTATATAATCCGGAATGACGGAGCGTGACCGAGAAGAGGATGGTATACCTGGAGTCGCTCGATCCTGCCGATGAAGAAGAGAAAGAGCGCCGAGTCGCCGAACTCGGCTCTGCTCTCGTTTATCAGCTCTTTCGCCGCCTCGACGCCGGCCTTGACGTTCGAGCCGTCGAGAGCGAAAAACGGGCGCACTATCGTGTGGTACCAGAGCAACGACAATCTGAAATCGTTCGAGCAACAATTAGATCGGCAGCTGTCATTGTTAATACGCAGGCCATTGACTTACGTGGCAAGTGGAGCGCGCATGTCGCTGCTCAATCGCGAGTACATGAGGGCGGTCAGGCCGGCCTGTCGGTCGCCTTCGAAACCCAGAAAATGGATGACCTTGAGCAAGGACGGCGGTAGGAGGCTGACGCAGAGCTGAAATATGCCGTAGCCGAAGCTCACGGCGGACATTAGCCTTCGCACCTCGGACGGCTCGACAAAGCTGTGTTAGAGCATTTTTATCGATGGTTAACATGGGGGCAAAGAGAAAGAAGATTTTAGTTTCTTTAATTTTTTCCTTTTCAATTAGTGCAGCGAACAAATATTAATTGGAAAAAGATAACGTCGCGTTTCGTTTGCGTATTTTTATAATATGGTTGTTGCGAGTTTTTGACAGAAATGACGTTTACTTTTTCCATTGTTATAAGCAAAAAGCTGCAAGCTTTGAGTTTGTCTAAGGCTAAATAAAAATACAGTGAAATTTGTCGAAAAGCTATGGGTTAATTGAAGCCACTGTGTAACCTGCACAGTGCCGTTATACCAAATAAAAGCGTATATAGTGTTGGCATGTTAGTCTTTGTTTCTACGTAAAATAAACGACTATTTCTAATAACGAAATTCGAATGCATCGATTTTACGGTTGGCAGAAGTTGAAACATTAAAAAATGGATAAACACCAAAAATTTTAAGCTCGACAAAACACCACCGATAAACTAAGCGCTTACAACGAATAATCGAAAAAATGCTCAAGCATTAATCTATAAAAAAAATTTAAAAACAACATTTAAAAAATTAAATAATCTATAAAAAAATTTAAAAGCAACATTTACTGCTCATCTTCCGTATATCTAATTACGTTTATACGCCGACAAACCAACAACAAACAAATAAGTATACTCGAATACAAACAAAAAATTATAATACGGTAATTCAACGAAAACTCGGAACAACCTGTATATACGAAATAAAATAAGAACAATTCAAATCTACAGAAGTGTTTAAACGTGTCATCAGCAAAAAAAGCTCAGGAAAAAAAGGCAAGCTCAAGCCCGATGCAAGTGTTATTCCGACAGGGGTATATGAATAAACGGATTTACAGAGTAAGGATGTTGGCGAGGTAAGGAATGATTGATCTCTAGACCGAGTGTGCGTGTTGTGGTGGTGAGGTTCGTGTTTTTAAGAAGTAAAGAATTACGGTGTCTGTTGCTCGGTCGTGATTCCGGCGAGCGAGAAGAGCATTGATAGAGAGCTGCGCAGACCTGACGGCGAGGCGGAGGAGGAGGAGGGCAGAGCCGGCCCCGGGGAGGCCGAGCCGGAAGACGAGCCGTTGCACGAGGGCACCGACCAATCAGAGCTCGGGCTCGTTGGGCTAGCCGGTGTCCAGGCGGTCGGGGTGCCGTTGCCACTGGGCGTATTGCAGATCGAATGGAAGCCTGCGGGGCATGAATGCCCTTAGTTAAGGGTACAATAAAGCGGAGATAGGGGTTTTTTTTACTCACCCGACGGTGTACTGCCGAACGTCCGACGATAGAGCTGGAGTATCTGGTTGTAGGCGTGCTGGTAGACGCGCCAGGCCTTCCTCAGCATCCAGCCTCCGCGTACGTAGCCGCTGAGCTCCTGCTGCAGCAGCGTCAGCATGGCCGCGCAGACCTGAGAGTCGGCCAGCACCACCTGACGCTCCAGACGCTGCACGTACTCGCTCTGCCGCGGGCAAAAGCCAGAGTCGATAAATTTAAATAAACGCCTCTCTTCGTTCGAGCATTTTCATGTTTTTATATCGTTATATTCCGAAGAGCCATTCATACATCCGAGGAAGATATTTCAAATGAAAACGTATGCTTGTCTTACCAGGCCATTGTTCCGTGGCTAGACGTACTGGCGCCGCTCGCTGCGTCGCGCCGGTCCACCTCCCCCCCCCTCTTTTCGCGTATAAGATCACCGAGCCAAGTCTCGGCTCGAATATCTTATTCTTTGTCCGTCTCCGCTTTTTTTTTTGGCATCTTGCAAATACATCTCGAGATCTTTTTTATTTCGTCAAGCATTTTTCGTTCTTCTTCATTTTTTCTTGTTTTAAATTCTTCCTTCGTTTACGGCTTTCGGGTTGTCAATTTCGCGATAACAATTATAAAGACGCTGTAGAGAGTCACCCGAGTCCGAGATTACTTCGTCAGATGTCTAACGCGTTACGAGCCGAGAACAAGCTCTCGGATGCTCATCCTCGGTGCGGCAATCTCCGCTCGGGGCTTTCTCGGAAGCTCTGGTCATTATTAGCGGCTCGCATTTCCCCAAAGGCCGCGGTCACCGAGACACTGGCCGAACAGCCTCGGCGTATACATACATTTCGAGTACACAACAAACCGCGCATACAACGACGTGCCTTTTCCTCCTCCGTGTTCGCATGTAGATCGATTAAAAAATAATGGCTCTGGTTACTCACGTCCGTGGTGTCCTCCCCGAAGACCCTGGTCCTCATCGACTTGATCCAGCCAATGTCCCCGGCGCACTCGTGCTCCATGTCCCTGAGCAGCTGCATCGCCTGCTGTAGCTTGTCATCCTCGAACGTCATAAGTGCGTTCTGGAATAGAGCAAGGCCGTAAACACGATCAAAAATCGCATACTCGTACTTGCTTTATGTAAACCCCCGAGATCAAGCGCGCTAATTTATGGAGGAGCATAAAAAGGCTTTACGAGCGCTCTGGTCCAGTTAAATCGTAATTGCACAATTTCCCTCTCGTCGCTGTTTATCAAGCACGTGGTGCAAGCATACGTGCGTGGGTGTTTTATTGAATGAAAAAGGAAAAATGCGCTTACCATGAAGAGGACGAAGCTACGGCCGGCCTTGATGTGGAAGCTGCGCGGATGCCGGGCGAACAATGCCTCGGCCTCCTCGATCTTATTGTTCAGCAGGAGGGAAATTCCTTTCCTGGCTAGAGACCAATCAGCCTCCGACTTCGACGAAGCCATTTCCTCCGGCTTCCTTTGTCGGCACGCCGGCGGAGCAACAAGAGGAAATCAGTTTTTCTCCTCATTTCCCTACTTCTCTGATATTGGATCTCTTTCTCTCTTTCTCTAAAGGCTCGTTATACGTACTTTCTCCTTTCTTTTTTTTTTCGAATGGTCGCGTAGGCGTTATTGAAAATTCCGGATGATAATGAGAAATGCGAGGTATTTTTGTTTTTTTTTTCTTTTTATTAAACGCGTAGATGTACGACGAGATGAGGACGAGAATGAAAATTAATATATGAAAAAGAATGATAGGCACGAGGAGCGCGGGGCATTCGAATGTATACAGCGATACAGCCGGGCGTCTTGCGATGCCGAGCATGTAACCACTTTGAATTTAAAATGAGAGGGCACGCTTTTCGGATCGCAAGAGAATCCAAAACAAACAGCGCTTACGACACACTACACGAAACCTGCCACGCGGTATATACGTATATGCATAGATGTAGATATATATATACCAATCGGGTAGTAGTTTCCCATGCAGGTCCGAGCGGGGCAGCTTTGTCGGCAAACCGTGTTGTGCGCTTGGAATAACGCGTTCTCCAGCGAGAGTATAACACAGAGAGGGAAGAGGGCGAGTGTACCGGAGAGTCTGGCTTGCAGCTTTGAAAGCGCCGAGCCGACTACTGGGCTGCAAACGGTTTCTCTCGCTGCTCTCTCCGTATACGCCGGAGATAAAGCCGCGCGCGCGCGTCACACAGGCGCGGGAGAGAGGAGAGAGACGCGATTCTCCCCTTTCATAAGCCGCGAGTCGCGCATATACTCATTCAGCCGAGACGCATACACAGGTGCAGAGAAAAGCCGGGTGTATATGTAGGTGGAGGTGGATATACTTACGCGGGAGCGAGGCCGACTAGCTGGCGGCGCGCATCGCGCCGGGCTGTCTCGGCGGCCTCGCCGGCACCTGCAGCTCCTCCAGCCGAGGCCCGAATGGCCCTACGCCACCGCCCCCGGCTATCATGCCGCTCTCTGTATTAAAGCTGCTACACTCTTGCCAAAGCCTCGACAAGACCCTCGACGATCCTCTTCCCTTATTCTTCTTCCTCCTCTTCTTCTTCTTTTCTATTCTTTCTTTTTTATTACGTGTATACGTGTAAGCCGGAGCTCTGTGGATGCAAGGGCGAGACGGGCTTGGTTAACGATCTGTATAGTACACCTTTGAAATTTTAAGGTTTTTATTGTTCTTTTTCTTTTGTTGAGCGCGAGTTTTCGTTGGGAATTTGCGATTGGAGCGCGTTTCGGCGTATTGCTCTGTGCTCGAATGCCGCTGAATTATTGACTCTGCGCGCTCGATAAAGAAACGCCGAGGAATTTCTTCTGGATGGCGTGCGCTTTATTGGAAAATAAAAAAAAAAAGAAAGAGGAACGTAAATATAGTTTCACGGTTACGTGTTGATTTACATAACTGCTGAATTTACTTTCGCGATTGATTTCCTCGCCCTTCCACACCTCCTTCTCCAAGCAACTTTTTTTTTATTTTCCCTATATCGAACGTTTTATTCGAAAGTAAAAACAAAAAAAGCAGAAATAACGAGTAAAGCGTTGAATCTTCGTAACGTTTTAAAGTTTTACAATTGAATCGTGCGCGCGTCTTTTTTTTCGCGTCGAATAAAAATAAAGGCTAAGATGCATACATAGTGATAGCAGATATTTGCGAGGGCAATGGCAAAACTTTATTTGACTCTACTATTATTTATAGCGTACTAACCGCCGCCTGTAATAATAAAGACTCGGAATTGTCATTAATGCTGTATGTTAATGACGTACGTTCTCTATCGATATACGAATTATAGGTAAATGCAATCTGCGCGTAACGCGATAAATAAGCTTGTTGTGATTTTTTTTCTTTTTTATCCTCCAATCCGAGCGTGTCGCGGTTTTCATTAAAATCGACCAATAACATTGGGCATAAAAATTATCACCGATCAATCGTAACGAACTGTCGTGCCGTAGTAAACGTAAATCAAAGCGTATACACCACTGGTACAATTCAAAACACGTTTACTATACAATAATTTTTTTTGTACCATTGAAAACTCTCGACAATCTCCGGTAGACAATTCAATCAACCCCTAATTCCAACTCCCTCTTGCCCCGAAAAAGCGATGATAATAAAACAAAGTGAAAAGAAAGCTCGACTTACCTATGAAGCAACCACTTTAACAACCGACGACAAGAGAGTCATTGAGAGAAAGCGTGCGTGCTGTCGGATCGATGAGCAGCCGGGCCCTATAGGCACATCATCCCGAGAGTGTACACAATACAGCGGGCACTTGAACCGCAAAAAACTCAGCTCCGACGTATACGAATAAACAACCAAAAAAGAAAAAAGAAGAGCCGCTTACGCAGAGCGCGACATGGCAAGGTTAGCGTCTGGAGTGACGGCACGAGGTCGACTAACCCCGTCGCTGCTATACCGCGCCAAGCGCCGCTGCAGTCTCTGTGTATACCTTCTGTGAATCTCTCTCTCTCTCGGCGTCTCGGAGGGGGCGCCCTATTGATTTTCGCCTGGAAATACTCGGCGCGTGACCCTGAGAGCGAGAGAGCCAGAGCAACCACCCACCCCTTCCACGAAAGCTCTCTCTCTCTCTTTCTCGGTGCACGTGACTCTCCGGCGCAACGCCGCCCTCGTTACCGGTTTCCGACCCCCCCCCCCTTGCACCCTTCTATTCTAGAACAGCCGATATCGGTCTATACGGACCCTCCTCTGCCCCCGCGAATCGGCCATCCTCTAGCTGCACACGCTCGTCTTTTCAACCTGCTCGCTTTTCTAATGCCTGCTTATTGGATTTGAATTAGCTCTCGGTATGGTATAACCGGACTTATGTAATGAACTTGATGACGGGGGGATCTGAGGCATTGAGGCATTTTTTATTTAGATGGCAATTCGAGGATCTATCGAGAGAGATGCTATATGCCGTTCTTGGAGTTTTTTACGTTTTGTTTTTAATTTTTTAAATTCGTTTAATTTTCTTCTTTTTTTTTTCGTTAATCTTCGTACGTGACTATAAGCATTTCGATGCAGATTGGCATACAGTACGTACCTATAACCGCTGAGATTATCACATTAATATTTTTTTTAAGCGTTAAGGTTATTGGATTGCTTTTTTTTCTAATTAACAAGTTTTTGATTCTATTTTAGGCGTTGCGTGATAAACTACTGCGACCTAGTTTCGGTTTAATTTCATTTTTTTTTTCGTTAAGAAGAAACTTGCGCCAACTTGTAAAATGCGATTTACTTTTAATGAAAGAGACGTCCTTAATCTAAAATTGCAAATTTTATGAATATATTTTAATAAAAATTAAGAAAGTATAAATATTCGTTGTAATTAAGAGGAAAAAAGATACGTACAAATAAGGTTTTTCAAGTTGATACTCTTATAAGACACTCGCAATTCATTGATAAATATTTGTGTGTATTGTAAGTGATATTCATTTACGTTTTATGTTATATATCTACATTTTCCGGTTCTTACACAGATTAGAGAAAATGAAAAAATGTAATTTAATGAACATATTTTAAGATTCCTAACAGTTAATAAAAAAAGTTACAAATAGTAATAAACATCAACGTATTATTATATACACGTGTCAACAGCTAAACGTTCATTTAATTAAAATAAGTGCATTGACAAGTTATGTTGACAGGTATGTGACTATATTGATAACGAAATTATTGTTAACAACTTATCATTTATTACTGTTTATATGAATATTTACAGAATATAAATTGCTATTTATTTACCGACAGCAAATGCTTTTAGCGCTATTAAAGATTTTTAAATATTAAAAATCTTGATTGAAAACCAAAAGTACTGCAGATATTACGAATATGTAGATTTAACAATATTGATTGTAACACATTTTTATAAAAATTAAATCATTTAATTTCAGTATCGACATTTATAAACGTGTACAGAATTTACATTGCTCACGTCAATAGCGGTATAAAAATTGTCTATTGGAGTCTTCAACAAAATCGAGTTTATTAACGTTAGTCAATTTTTTTAAAATATTCAAATTAATATTCAAAGTCTAATTTTTCGTATATTAATATCTTTATGAAATTAATATTTAAGGTCCCTTTTAAGACGCCATTGTCAATTACATTTTTTAACTCATAAACTTTTGAAAATTTTTGCTACTAAGTAAAAAGTTTTTCATGTCGTTATGAAGCATTTGTACAGTTATTTACACTTTTTACAAAATTATTGTTTGCATTCAATGGTGTACATAGCCAGAGCACATCACACAAATTCTAGGCCTTCATATTTCTTGTCTGCAGATACTTTTAGATCAGGCATGATGATTTGTCCTTTAATATTAAAAGCTGTTATATAGGTTGCCGTCTCACCTTGATATTCTTCCGTCTTCAAGGCTACTATAATTTCATCCTTTGAACCAGGCAAAAATTTAAAACTTGAATATCCCCTGATGGGTATCAGAGTACCAATGCGCACCACCTGAAATATTTCGTCATAGTAAAAATGTTATTCATTTGAGAAATTAAAAATTAAAACAATAAAATATTATTTATTTATTAAACTGTTTTAAAATTCTTTTTGCTTTACAAATAAATATAAAGAAAACTGCTAACCTCAATATTTACAAATGCCTCATCAGCTATTAACAATACATTACAGCTCATTGATTCATCTTTGGTTTCATTATATTGTTCTTTTGAACATCTTCTAGGAAGGAAAAACCATTTACGATGAATGTCACTCCAGGCTCCAGATTCATGAATCATGTAACCTTTTTAAAATAATAAAAGGAAATTTATATTTTCTAATGATAATACATAATCAATTAAAACAGATTGTTCATACCTGGATATTCAATATCTATAGTTTCTCTTAAACGTTTATAATTTGTTATCCAGTTTTTGGAGTGTACCTCTCCATGTGGTGAAATAACTTTAACCCACTGTGGATTATTGTGCATAAATTCTCCTCCCGGAGTAGTCCACTCTTTGCCCATGCTTCCAACATACAATTGTTCGTCTTTCACAGTTGCCCACTCAGACTTGAATCCTAAAAGTATAATTAAATAATAAGAATTAAATAATAAGAAACAGAAAAAATCATCACTAGCAGTACAAAAAAATTCACTAACCTTTAGTGTTTATCCCATTACCATCCATGAGTATAACCCACGGATAAACATTGTTGCCTTCAAAAAAGTAAACCATTCCAGTTCTGTCGTCAAAAGTCAATAACCTCCCGTCAAAAGTAACAAGCTCTGAGAGCTCCATCCCTCTGCCCTTCATACCCAAAGTAGACGTAAGCGTGGTAATTTCCTTCTCCCACTTGATGGATACTAAATTCCTCGATGGCATCCAGGTGAGATGGCCCCGCATGAGAAAGCTCTGCCAGGTGTTGGGATGATTAGGGCTTTTGGAGTTGGTGTCGAGGTCACTGACAATAGCAATGTTGTAGGAGAGTCCGGTGAACTGCTTAATCGGCTGGCTGAGGGGATAGGTGCGATTGTAGAAGTAGTTCCGGCAGGGCGGCGGGCCGTCGGCCCTGTAGTAGTCGCTGCCGGGGCAGAGGAGGCTGCGAATGGGCGGCCAGCCGTAGTAGGTGAAGAGCACGAGGCCGAGGAAGAGGAGGAAGGCGAGAAAGTGGCTCTGGACGCGGAGCGTGCTGTTGCCGACCCGGTAAATGTGGGGGGTGCGCAGGGCCTGGCGCCAGTCGCGCGACAACATCCTCGACCGGCTGGAGGGCCTACCTCCGCGCCCGGGCAGCTTGTCGTGCTCGAGCAGCAGACGGTCCGTCGAGTAGTGCGCTGTCATCTCATCGTCGGGCTGCCGCGGTGGTGTCCTCCTCGCGGAGCTGCCTCGGCGCCGTCTCGGATACTGCTGCTGGTCTTCCTGATGGCTTAGCCGCTTGCCGCTGGAAATCAGTGCCGATGTGGCGGGTCAGTTGAACCTGTTGGACGACGTCCCGTCGGGCGAGGCTCGGGGCCGCGTCGGCTAGGCCGGGGCTCGGCCTCCGGGCCGAGTTTCATTATTATAGCGGTAATGGGACATGCTCGTTCGGGGTTAGGAGCGTTGCGCGGCGAGTCTTCTCGGCTGTTTGCGGACTAACCTCATAATAGGCTAAACGGCAGCTCTCGCGGCGGATGCCTTGGAGCACGGCTGACGCGTTGGCGAGAAAGGAAGAGGCGCCGCGGCCGCACGAAGACGCATGAGCGCGACGCGGATGCCGATGTGTCTTGTATAAACACCACACGCTATCGCGGATACGCGGCTGCTGCTTCTCGGCGAAATTTTTTTCTCTGCCGCGCTCAGCTGATTACTGCGCTCCGCAACTTGCCGCTCGGTTGGTAAGGCAGGATTTAGCGCGCGAATAGGTCGACTCTTCAGTCAACTTCATCAGCCATACGTGTCGTGAGAGTCTACTGCGATAGTAGCCTGTACGTTCAACATTTGTGAGTATAGTTTTTAACGCGTAAATCATAAAATTTTTTAAATATCAACAAAGTTTGATAAATCTATTATATCTTACATGTCATTGTTGCACTAAAACAAACACGTAACCTAGAAAAACAATAACAATAATCATAGAAAATCGGTTGAATTTTAATTAACATAACTTTCCATCCAGTCTCCCCCCCCCAAAAAAAAAAAACAAAAAAAAATGCAAAAACTTAAGCCTAATCGTAAAAAAAAGGTGAAAAACTTTCGGAGCAAGTCAAACGTATAAGCGCAGAGGCACAAAGCCGAGAAGTCGAGAGCACAGCCAACATTGAAAGGGCAGAAAAAGAAGGGAAGGGTGAGTTGAGCTGCATTACGGGATAAAGATAAACGAAACTTCCGAGTATAGCAGCAGTTGCAGCAGTTTCTCCCTCTCACGAGCTAATTTTCCCGCTCCAATTTTTCCCGGGATCGGATGCAGCAGGACTCGAGGCCGCATCTCGTACGTCTCTCCCCCTGTGTATACACCATGATATCCATTTTTATGGTCGAAGCCCAGCTGCATCCCCCTCCCTCTCTTTATTATATCTGCAAAAGCTGGCACACACGAGGCAGCCCGAAACGGGGATATGAAGGCGAGATAAGGGACGCGGGGCAATTTAAGCGAGTGGAAATAAGGGTATATACAGCGAACGCTGCCTCGACTGCGTTAACGGCGTTGTTTACTTTACGGCTTTTCGGTATAATTAAATTTTTGCGCACGACCTAAACGCAATTATCGCCGTTTGTTTACGCTGATGAAAATAAAAAGGAAAAGGGATAACTTAACCTTCGCCTTTATACAAACTTACCCCAGATCGATAACGCAGTTAAAAATCGATTTTCAATTGTTTACTTATCTAAATTACAAAAACTCGTTACATTTGCGTTCCCTTTCCTTGCATCTCTACCCTCTTGGTAATACGCAAGGAAGCCTTCGAAACCCCCATGTACGTCTATCCGAAACAATTCTACACGTCCCCCCGCCCTTGAAAGGGCGTCTGAGAGTCCATCGGGAAGCGATTAGAAAATCCAGCCAACAATAAAACAGTCGACAAAGGCTCAGCCGGGGCTAAAGTAAGACAATGGCTCGGAGTACGCAGGAGAGATGTGAAAAAGAAAAACACTGCGGCTGCAATCGAATCGAGAATCCCCATCGCGACAACGAAGGATACACGCGCTGTATAGGAGTTGTAATATCCATCCAGCTTAGGCGGTATGATATAGTACGTAAGCCGCGAGTGCGTGAAAAATGCCAACGTGAACGTGCGTATGAGGGAGAGCGCGAATTAGGGGAGGACGGCAGCCGGTGCGCGAGGAGGGGTGCCTGTCTGCACCCAAGTTCTCTCTTCTAAACCCCCCCACGAGGAGCGTGGGAGAGGGGTTCGGTCACCCCTTCTTTCTCTTCTGGGCATCTCCTGTACTCGCGTTCGCTGTATTTTCGACGTTTTCTCTCACTTGCAACGGAGATCCCGCTGCTATTGACTTTTTTTTTTAAAGGGGGGAAGCTGACAGGGACGCGCTGGGGCTTCGGATGGAAAACTGGGTATAGGCGCACAGATCGCTACCGCATGCTCTCTCGTTATGAATGCTAATGGTCTGGCTGATCTGCTTTTGCTGGCTGTGCTTTGGGCACTTCGACAAAGAGCCTTCTCTCTCTCTCTCTTTTTTTTGTGCTTCAATATTTATGCATTTATCCTTTTTTATTTAAACTCGGTAAATCTTTATAAAATCTTGACAATTTTTTCCTTAGACCCAACTCACCGGCTCAATAACCCGTTAAAAAGACAGTATTAACGACGAGCACTTGCTCATTAGCCTATATTAAAGCTCGCGAGCCCTTCAGCATCTTAATCGCACGAAAGAGCTTCCGCTGCCGCGCTCGCAAAAAAAAAAGAAAAAACGACGAAGCCGAGGTAACGCGTGTAAAAGTGAAAAGCACCCGGATTAAAACGAGGACGCTCGAAGAGTGTACGTCTCCCTCTCGGCCACAAAGTAACCGTATACGAGAACGAGGGGCAAAAGTATGCGCTTATGGGGGAGAGCATATAAGGGAAAATCGTCTGCTGGAAAAATCGTGCCTGGCAGCGCGACGAGGGGAAATATCAAAGTGCACATCTGGCTCGCACTTTTATTGCCGCGTAAATACTTGATCGATGAGCTTTCGCTTCGTACGCACCTATACTGAGATCTTCTTCTCTTTGAAGAGTAAAGACCGTTGAAGATTGATTTTTCCTTTGTCAGATCTGCAGGCCGTTTGATAGTGATTAGATAAAAAAAATAAATATTGCAATACGTTGTTGTTTCGCTACGTTTAAATAAACACCGCATAAACATGAGCTTATTGAATACGGGTATACAATATCGTGTACGCGCACAGGCGATCGCGTGGTCGTAATTTATTCCTGCGAAATTCCTGGATGCTCGCGAAATCAAAACAATCGATCCTTCGGCCCCCGCGAGCGCTTGGCTCTCTCTCTCTCTCGCCCTATTCTTCGGAGCCCTCGAAAAGCATAAAGCCCGGGCACGTAGTCGTTCCATTCGGCCCTTGCGTTTCTTATGCAAACGAGGTTTTCGCATATCTTTTTCGTCGTTGAACGAGAGCCGCATTTCTCGATCCAGCGTCGTAAATAAACATTTTCACATTGTTCTCTCGATTGGCTGGCCTTATATGTTTTTGTCATTTTTTTTATTATTCATTCACAACATCTCGCTATTCGCAAAGCACTATAGAATTTCATAAACGCATCTAAAAAAGAACCCTACCCAACGAGCACACATCCCTCGTAAAAATTCGCCTTTGCCCAAAAGCCCCTTTACATCATCATCCGAAATCTCGTCTGAGCAGGCTTCAACAGCGTCTTCCTTCCCTATATCGGATATATCGGAGCAAAAGCAGCTACATACACTCTCCACGGTATACTGCCAGAAGCAATATTCGAAAATCAGTCCCGTCCATACCCCCGCCCCCACACACACACACATCTCTTGCTGGAATCCCAGCAAATAGGGTGGTGGTGGTGGTGGCTGCGAGCTATATAATACAGGGGTGGCAGGGTTCGACGGTGGCGGTGCGGCAGGGAACGCGGCGCTGCTGCTGTTGGCATACAGAGGGGGTGGCCGACCGCCCGCCACCCCTGCAGTCAGTCAGTCGCGTGACGGCCGCGTGTGTATGCGGCCGCGAGACTCTCGAAGCGCGCGCGCACCACCCACCGCCGACGCCACCCTCTCTCTTGCCCTCCTCCCATCCGTCCCTCCACGTGGCCGGAGTTGCCGGTCGCTCGAGAGCCCGTATACCGTCCATTCTCCTACTTCTCTCTCTAGTCGTATACTCCGGCAAGCCTCCTCCAGGCTTTCTTTCAACCGCGAGCAGATTTTCCGGGAGAGAGAGAGAGAGAGAGAGAAAGTCCGCGCGCGGGCCAACGACCGACCTATCGTACGCGCTTTTGTTTTCATTCACTGGCGCCCCACAGAGCTTTGAGCCCCGGATATTCGTCTGCACATGCCAAGCTCGCTCGCTCTCATTTTCGAGCGGTTTATCGTGCGTAATCTCAGTCAGTGGTCAGACGAGAGGGAATAAAAGTGCGTGTGTGCCTTCTGAAATCGATCGCCTCCTATAACGAGCGCGACAAGTGAGATATACACGTCCGATACAATTTCGTATTCGTCCCTTTTTAGCCTTTTAAGCTATACACAGTGTGTTGTGTAAGTGTGTGTGTGTGTGTGTCTTGCCCAAAGTGCCCAACGCAGTTGACGCATACCCGCATGTCCCTTATTGAATAATCGTAAGCTCCGACTTATCGATAAACTGTGCATTCTACTCTGTGTGTGTGTGTGTGTTCTCGACATTGTGTCCAAGTGTTATTTCGTCCGTGCAGTGATAACGAAAACCCTGTATATTTATCAAAATCGTCCAAAGCTGTAGTCTTTTGACTCCGAAAGAACAGAGCGACTTTTTTTTCTTCAACGTCCAATAGAAGAGAGACAGACCCTTAGAGAGTGTCAAGCCCTCCACGCGAGACGCACGTCCATTTACAGGCCTCACGCGGCAATTATACTTCTCTTAGGCTCTCGAGCGCGCGCCTGAAAGCCCGAGCAGAAGCAGTCCAAGCGGGAAAAGCGTAATCAATAAAGCGTGGGAGACTCGAAGAAAGCCTCGAGCTCTTGCTCAACAAATAACAACAACGAGATCAGCAATTAAGACTTCTCCGCAGGCTCCATCGACGTAAAATCAACGAGAGAGAGAGAATTCACAGTCTTGAGTGCGGCGCGTGTTCAAGCTGGATATTCGTGCGGTTCCAGCGTAGCAGCGTATATACAGCAGAGACAGAAGAAAGCTGCCGGTGGTGGTGGTGGTGGTGGTGGTGGAATCAGCCGGGCCGCGTGGTAAAATGGCGAGGGCGCGCTGACTGCGGCGCCGGCTCTCCGCAGAGACGCACCGGCGGCAAGGAGGGGAAGCAGCGTTGTCTCTGCACGTGCGCGCTACTCTCGTCGGCCACCCCCGTCTCCTCCAACGCCGCAGACAGAGTCGTAGGTACGTGTACGTGTGTATGGGGTGAGAGGCTGTGCGAGAGGGGTGGCTATAATCTATATATACGCACTTGCATTGCTGTGTCTACGAATTGGGGGAGATGGTGGGTGGTTTTTTTAAGGGGGGGTGTTTCCTCGGTTTTTAGCGCACTTGACTGGCCGGTACCCGGCACGTGGTTGGTTTTTGAAAAAAAAAGTAGCTGGCACGACTGTGGTCGGAATAAAGGATAGACGAGGGGAAAAGCTTATCTACGACGGTGATATACCGCACTGCTTTGGGAGCGGGGGACGTATATCGATTGGCTTTTATTCGCGCGGCATTAATTATTACTAGAGAGTTTATTTAGAACGAATTTTTGCGATTTGTGGGTGTTGTAGAAGAGAGGAATATTGCTAAAGCTATGGGTCGTTCATAATGCAACGGCACAATTATCGTGAGTGTCGCGGGACTTACACCTAATGAAATAACAATAGAGCTGTTTAATTGATAAAGAGCACGTAGTGTAAGGATGGATATTTAAGCGAATGTCAACTTAACCATTTCTTCCCGCCTCCTTTTGTTTAGCAGTCCGTGAAAAATAAATTTCGCGCTTCTCTATATACAGCTTGGATCTTTATAATTTCTCTATATGCATGCACGTACGCGGAAATAACGTCGAGTTGAATTATGGAATTGAATAATTTACACGATACGGCCCGGTCTATTTTTAAACATGCCGCTCGGCGTATCAATCATCGCGGATAGCGCACGGGGCTTCATCGATTTCCTTGAGAAACTCGAGAGATAAGCCGATAATCCGTTTTCATACTAAATGAAACATCCTTCAGCCAATCGATATCCCATCGGGACGCTCTGCCGTTTAATTTGCTGCGATTATAAGAGTATGCAATCGACCATCGGGAAATAAGATTGACAAGGGATATACCGATGTTCGGTGTATCGGAAAAGAGCAAACAAATATCACGGCATAGGCATAACGCCAAAAACCACGAGGTTAACAGTATCTCGGCTCGCGTCAACTCCGCAACAATGAATCAATCGGTCTCGCAAGTCCCGAATAACGACGCAACTTGCCAGTTGTCTATCGGTGAGTAACCGCGCGGGAGGACTATAGACTCCGGACATTAATAGGAGAGAGAGAGAGAGAAAGAGCGCCGGAGACGCCAGGCGAGAACATGTCGCGTGACTGCCGCGCGTATATCGAGCGCCTCGAGAATCGAGGCCGGCTTTTTTTTCGCGGCCAGCTGCTTTTTCGGCGCGTCGTTGTGTGTGTGTTTTTCTTTTTAGCGCGAGGGAGTACGCCTATGCTCTCCGATTGATTGCCCGCAAGCTCCTCGCGTGGCCAGCCGGGGCCAGCGGACTTTATCGCGAAAGAGCTTGCGGCTCGACTTCATCTTGATTGCTTTGCGGTTTATTCCCGGTAGCAGCTTGTGTATCGCGCCTGCATCTTCTCTGCCGCCTTGGTGTATTTTTCTTCTTTTATTATGGTTGGCGATGTCTTAAGGTATTTTTATATAGAGGGTCGTTGACTGGAGGATTAATGTTCAGACTGAGTTATAAGATCAAAAGTTTTGGCATTAGCGTTATTCATTATTAAAAGTTCGTGCTTAAACGTTTCACGTTTATCAGTATTCCCCGCGCGTTGTTAAATTTGAAAATTGATCGTAAATCAAAAATAATAGGCTTTGAAATATTTATAACGCCGCAACGAGTAATTTTCCAATTAATTTTTCGCTAAAGAAAATAAAATTTTCTCGAAATACATGGCAACGAAGCAGCTACCATAAATCAAATTGACCGTAATTAAAGCCTACTTTAAAAGCCTCTCCCACCTGCGGCAGCACCTCCTCTACACTTATCCGGCTAATTTCGCTGCAACGACGCGCAAGCCCTCTCAACTCGAACCCCATGTCATCGCTCGAGCCTTCCACGCTGTACAGCCGGCAAAATGGGATTTTAAAAATTCACAAATAGCCCCTCGCACCGAAAGATCATGCGACTACGTTTGTCCACAACTTTAAAGATATAGGGGGGGTGGCCACACAGCCACGTGGTGAGAGCTTGCGATAGATCGGCGCGCGCAGGCTCTCCCAGCTGCGTGTGTGTACTACTCGCGATTGAAATTCGAACGCCGGTGCGGGGAGGAAAGAGCCGGGAATAAAGGGGACTGCGAGCCTCCCTCCCTCGTTCTGCACTGGATCGATATCGGCTCCGGCTAATCCGTCGACCATTGACTTAGCGAGCTGCCTCTCGATTGCTTGGAAAATTTTAATTAACCGTTTGCCTAGAAAATTGCGATTTAAACGCCGGAGAGGAGAGCCCGATGGCAATTATAAGTTTGTTGCCCGCGAGGTTAACGCGATTACCCCCTTCTTCCTTAATCTATATATAAATTATCGAACGTCTGCTTATCGCAAGAACATGGAAGACAAAAAGAGATAAAATAAAAAGAAGTGTCTGCACCATACTGGCATACTCTTTATCAAACTGCAATTTGTGATAAGAGTTGGAAAAGCAGGTGCTCAGGCAGGGGGGGGAGGGTCATTTGCGGTTTCTCAGGGAGCATCGTCCGCGAACCCGACACTAGTCGCGACTGTGTCAATAATCGCGTATATATAGGCCCCCCGGTGCATAGGAAAAGAAACGGAGTCGAGGGGGGGTGGTTGCGTGTTCACCGGGCGAAAGGGAAGGGACAATCTGGAGAAAGCGCGGAAAGGGCTACACACACACACCGCGGGCTGAAAGAGATTGCGTAATCGGCGAGGGTTGTCGACCGCTGAGGAAAAGGCGCGCATAGTTCAACCGCGCGCACAGCTCGCCTACCTGTATAGAACGTGCAATGGGGGGAGGGGGAGAGGCTACTACACGCGATAACTTACAGCCGCGCGGAATAAGGGCCCGCGCGCGGAACGGCTTAGCTGTAGAGGGGGGGCGTGTAAGGGTCGCCGGAGGAAAGAAGGGTCGAACCGCGTCTAGAGAACCCGGCACTATTTCTCGTCCCTCGTGGCCTGGCCTCTGTCCCCATGGAAACGCTGTAGGCGCGCACGTGTGTGTGTGTGCTCTTTGCCCTCCTCTCGCGGCTCTCCTTAATGAGCGGCGATTACAAAGGAGGGATAGGCTTTATCTCGGGCCTGTACGAAGGGGCTTTATTAAAAAGTCCTGGGCGCCCCAATTATGCACCCCAGCGCAGGGACTACGACACGCGCGTTGCTGCTGCTGCTGCTCGCGCGAGGATTTGATTCGATTTACCGAGTCAGCGCTTGAGAGCTCCTTGCCCGGAGGCACAGGTGCGATTATTCTTTTTTACCTCTTTTTTATTCTTTTTTTTTATAGGTCTTTCTTTTACTGCTATGCTGTACTGCCGAAGCTGATGGGATTTGGGATTTGCTCGTTCAAGAATTTTCAATTTTATCTTTTTAAAAAGTTATTGAAAACTAAAAAATATCCCGTCTATCCATCATCTGTTTATAGCGAGCGATCGTTGATTTGAGCAATTACGGGATTCTCGGTCGCACCAGCGAGTCGACACGAGCACTACTCTAGCGTCTTAATCCAATAACAGTCTCAGCACAGCAAGTGCCCCCGGTCAACAGCCCATCACCAACTATATATCGCCAACCAACCATTGTTTTATTTTTTTTTTTTTTCATCGCGAATAAGAGTACCTAGAAAAGGAGTTAAAGAAAAAAGCCATGCAGGTGCACAGCTAGTCTAACTGAAACAACCTCTCTCTCTCCAGCCGAGAGCAGAAGGAAGCCCCGAGTCTCCAGCACGTATAGCTTCAGTCGGGTGTGCCTCTCGGAGACAAGGCGTTTTTCAAGGGCGCTATGCTCTCGGCTTCTCGAGATAGCAGTCTATAGAGGAGAGCGAGTAGAGGTGTCGGGCCGTCTTTGGGGGGCAGAGCCGGTGTCTCGCGGCATAGGCCTTCCGTGACCCTCGGCTGGCCTCTCTCACCCCTGCGGAGAGCCAACACACGAGCCCGGTCGATACATGCACTCTCTTCTCCGGCTCAGCGGGGCCAAGCCGACGCTATACTCGTCGAGGCCGCAAGCGCGCGATTACGTAACGACAGCGCGCATACGGCCCGGTCTCCTCCCCCGGTGAATATTAGCGCGGCCCCGCGGAACGCAAGTGCCCCCCTCCTTGATTAATGGCCCCTGCAGCTTTGACGAGTAGCTTCCGGAGCGCGGTTGTACGACCGATTAGGCCAGCTCCCTCTTTCTCTTTTACCACAGACATACGCGAGTTGGATGTATACGTTTTCAAAGAGCGCGTGGCGGCTGTGTAGCCTAAAAGGAATGTGCTCGCGCGCGTCTTTGATTGCCAGCGGAACTGCCTAATGGAATTTGCAAAGGGAGCGGAAAAATGCGTAAGCGCACGAATATATGCGTTCGGGAGACGAGCTTGGCGATGAGAAAGGGAGAGAGTTAGGGGGGCCCAGTGAAAAATAATTGCCCTTCAGACACGGGGCTGCCGGAGTCTTTTATCTGCAATTGAATGCCGTCGGCGCGGCATTGAAGCTACCGTGTAACCGAGAGTGCGAGAGCTCCAGCGACGAGGCCAGGGTCTCCTCTCTCGCTCTTCTTTGTCGATGTTTTCTTGAGCGTACGTTGATCCGACGAGGCAACGAGCGCGCAATTATATGCCGGAGCTTTCTTCCCGAGCCCGAGAGCTTACGCGACGATGTGAAGACACTGGGGGACGGGGGGAGGCTGTCATTTTTTTCTCTTTTTTTTTTGCCCGTTGGATGAGACGCGGACCCTGAGTGCTGTCTTTTAAGACTGCATTTTGGAGAAGTGACGATGCTTTTAAAAGTTTCACGCACGCCAAGGGAAAGAGGGCTGATAAAGTGCTTGGAGCGTTATATCCCTGCCGATTTTTGAACGTTTACCAACGTCAATAAAAGTTATAGTCGCATTTAAATTAATACAAATTGTAAATTTCGCGTGATCGGACAGGTCGGGAGAATCAGGAGAGCTGGAAGGATGAGGCAGTCTGAGCGGTGACGAAGGGACATGCCACCTGCCGAGCCGCGATAATGCTGCTGGCAAGCGTCGCATCG
The DNA here is from genome assembly GCA_030522585.1 of Anagyrus pseudococci. NCBI lineage: Eukaryota > Metazoa > Arthropoda > Insecta > Hymenoptera > Encyrtidae > Anagyrus > Anagyrus pseudococci. The sequence continues at coordinate 24,300 of JAPYYQ010000134.1, read as the reverse complement.
ATACCGACGATCACCGGCGCCATCGAGCAGGAGTACGCCAACAGCGAGGCCAACAGCGGTCAGTGCGATGGCTACGTTACCGATCACACCGATCTCGCCTCCGATATCGACGAGTCCGAGTACAGGCGTGAACTTCTCAACGACGTGAGTCTCTTATTTGCCTGGTATACTCACTCCCCCCCCCCCCCACTCACCCTGGCAACGGTATGTGCTTATGTCCGCTGGCTGCGGCTATTTTACCGCGGGCGATTCTAATTGGGCCGCGAATTCCGAGTTATCGATTTTATGCCGGCGGCGCGATGAAACGACAGATACCCCAGCAGCTATGGCGAATCGCACACTCTCCCTCTTTTTCTGGGTCAGTTTGTTTTATCGGGCATTGCCGTTTGCGTGCTAATGCCGTCGAGAGAAATATGTACGATAAGAATTTCTCGGGATCGCGAATTATATGTGGATTTTAATGTGAAATAGAAGCAAATGTTTGTAAAATAATAATACGTGCTTTTGTTCGTTTTTTCAGAAATGGAGACTGCTGTTCGACAAGGTAAGCCAAACGAGACAGATCGATGATTCTTCCCAGGCATCGAAAGTTCAAATAGACATCGATTCTATTTGGGCTGCAGGGATTAAACGCAAAACGACCGCTTCTATTTCAGTACGATCCCGAGGGTTTCGGTGAAATACCAGTCGAGGATTTCCTGAAGGCCCTGAACAGCACCGACTGGCAGACGGAGATTCCACTTAATAAGAGGGATATACTCTACCTGAGGGCCAAGGAGTCGCGAGTCGAGGCCATCACATTTCAGGACTTCGTCAATGTGGTGAGTCGAAATTTTCATGAAAATCATAACAGTAGAAATAGACGATGCGAAATGTAGAAATATAAAAGCTCGCGCTTTGCCGTGGAATAACAGTAGTATAGGTCAGTGTTAAGCAACCAACTGACGCCTGGTGTAGCGGCGACCGTTTATACGCCGCTGTATTTGTAAACCTTCGCGTCTCTTTATATAAGTAAATACAGACGTGTATTATAGAGGAACGAAGCCTTACATCAAGCGCGCGCGTGCGACTGTGCAATGACACACTTTTGTTTTCTTTTCTTTTTGCACACTTGTAAGTCGATAAAGGTATGCCCCCCTCGGCTGGCGAAACTCGAGTTTTCTATATCAACTCGGCGGCGAATGCTCGTTAAAGTAAAGTATAGTAATTAAATTTTAACAAGACGTTTAGTTTTTCAAGTATTGTTGAGCCGTTTAAGAAACAAAGTGCAGCGTAATTGGCATGTAAGCCGTTTTAAATTTAACGAGATAGTCATGCCAATAATTGTAAGTAATGGATAATTTTTAAGAATAAAGTCGCACTTGAAACATTTACAAAAAGAAAATATGAAAATTCGCTTATATAGCTGAACAATTTCGTTATCGCGCTTCTTTCACTCAAATCTCAGCGAGAAAGGAAAGAGGAAAGAAGGAAAATTCGGAGAAAACCTGCGGACACTCGCAATTACACGAGATCTCGAGCTTAAGTAGCCTGTCAACTCTTCTATTTTCAGCTCATAGCTCGTCAGGTGGGATTACAGGGGAAGCCCATGGGAAAATCCGGGTGTAGCGAGCCTGCTCTGGCTTACGACACTTTTTCGCTTCAACTTATGCTCGGCCCATTGATCGGGGACTATTGTGCGCGCGGGGCCAAGCAGGCGTTTGTCGCCGCTTGCGGAAATTCTCGAAGCGGCCTCCACAGATAAACATCTCTATGCCGGGGATATAAATTGCCGATCTCTCGAGTGTACGCGCCGACGGAAGAATAGAAAATTGTCCTAATGTCGGTCTCTGCTCTTTGTCTCTTGTTCCTATACTTTGAGACTTGCTCGCTCTACATTCTGCCGAGTCTCAGCATTTGCTCGTCTGGAGGATTTCATTCTTTTTTTTTTGTGTGTATGGAGGTCCTGGTGGCGGAACATTATTCCGGGTGCTTTGTTCGAGGACACATGTCGGCGACACGCAAATCGGCTCGGCAATGTGTTGCCGGGCGTAAAACCGTTCTTTCTTTTATTTTTCGGGCATGGGTTAATTGGTGCGTAATAATCGGTTCGTTTTTTTTTTATCGACATGTCACCGACGAGGCTGTCCTTTTACTTTTCCTTTAAAGTTTTCATACAATGAGTTTAATTCTTCGATTTCCCAAGGCAACTCAACTGTCAATTAGTATTGATTTCGTCGATGTAAAAACTCAATGCTTCTAAATAATCCGTATACCTTTACAAACAATGCCACCTTTTTCACAAATCACAAATAATAACGCGCCATTTTTTCTCTTTAATCATAACACAACGCCAGGTATACATAAATGCGGCGACGAGTTCCCGGAACGCTGGACACCTACCGCAGACCGCATACGTGTGGCGTAGTACGCGAGAGAGAGCGAGAACGATTCTTTGATTTACGAACCCAAACAAGGTGGTCCCTGCTGCTGGAGGGGGAGGGGAGGGCCTCTCTCGTTTGCTCTCACGTGTAGATTATACCGAGAGCGCTTGAGGTGAGACGGGAGAGGTGGGAAGGTACGATTGCGTCGGCGGCATCTCTTGTCGCCGGGCGTAAGTGGGGGGCTACCCTCTTGACAGGTCGATCGGCGCCGTTTGATCGACCGGCCAGCTATACGTTCCCACGGCCTTCCGCCTGACTTTTCCGTCTGTCCTGATAATTTCTTTATTGATTTTACCTTTTTACGTCCGCGTGTGGGCTTGTTGTTTGGAAAATGTGGTATGGAACGGCACTGTTGTCGCCGGTGAAGAGCGTATACCTTCTGGGAAATTAGGGGGCAGTGCAGATAGACGCGAATGAATGGCCGATCGCAGCTTGGATCTCCGGGAACCAAGCCTTTCGGCCATATCGTTAGTTCGCGATGCTGCTCTGGATGAAAGGTTATATGCGGGCTGGCGAGAGTGTAAGAGCTGTGAAAAACGAGAAGGCCGATTTGCATTGTATACGCGAGCAGGGAAAGGGATTATCAGTTAATTTTCCGCTTTTGGGGCCCTATGGTCCTTCGGCGGATTAGCCGCGAACGGATTATATTCCGGCAAATCGGCAGCCGAGCCGGGGTGTTCGGTTTCAGGTCGCGCCAGCTCGAAGCGCAGGAAAGAGACTGATCCGTTTATCTTGGAGATTACCCGCGCTGAATGCGGCCACGAGTTTTCTTTTGGACTATAATGCTAGTTCGGAAATCCTTTTTGCCCGCTGAACGTATGGCGATCCTTGCTGTGCTGCGCGGCTGTCGTGTGTCCTTTTTCAAGGAAGCACTTTTCGGCGAGTCTCTCCTTTTTGTTTTATCCTGGGTCTTACATTGCGTTTCCGCTCGCCTGGGAAATGTAGATCAGGAGCGAATGTTAATTTTCCAAAGTGAATTTGACGATTTGAAAATTCGCTTGCCGCACGTGCTCCATAACCAACGAGCCCTAATAGCCATAGAGGATTAACGCGACAGCGATACTTTTTTTTCCCCAACGATTTCTAATGTCCTCCCATTTGTCGCTCTTCATTGAATAATCTCGGCAGATCGTTAGAAGCCGGCTTTTACGACGCGAATTTGAATAAGCCGGACTATCTCGCATCGAAATCGCTAGAGCCCGATCGTCTCCCCTCCCTCAACGAGCGATGACTGTCCTGCTCGTGATCGGCGCGAAATCTCGCGCGTCCTTTTACCAGAGCTGTCGGCGTAACTCTTAACGTAACGACTTCGGCGAACGGCATAGGCGCCAGCCGATCAGCCGCACGTACGACTCGACTGGTCATCTTACAAAGAGGGAAAAGGACTGCAGCGCGTAACCGGTCGCTAATTCCGAACCGATTCAACGCCGGCTGGGAGGTCCGCACTTGGAGCGAGATTATCTCGCGAAAGAGAGAGAGAGAGAGGGAGAGCTGCCGGCGAAGGAGACTTTTGATTTTCGGACAGTCTCGGGAGCAGCGGAGATGTGTGTGTCTGCCTTTTTTTTTCGCCAAAGCCTCGCGCCCGTAATAGCCCCCCCCCTCGCCCCTTTCATCCTCTGTTTGTTGGCCAATCGATCCGCGTCGAATCTTTAATTTCACTGCTGCCGCCGACAAGGCAGAGCGAGAGATTTTGGCTTCTCATTTGTGCGGAGGAGGACGGAAGACGACTGTATTCGCTTCCTTCTCTCTTTTGCGCTGCCTTGTCATTTCGGTCCCCGGGCGCCCCCGGAATTTTATGTGTTTTGCCGTGATTACAGGTTTGTTTTTGTTTTCTTTTTTTCTTTATTTTCGATTGCCCAGAGAGATATTGACGCCCCCTTATGGCTGGACTGTGTACACACACACATTGAGGGGAACCTCGTTCTATGCCGCATATAGTCGGCCGATCTTTCTCTCGGCGGGTTGGCCTTTTGAGGGCTAATTTGTTTTTCGGACGCGGCTAATTGATTCATATAATTCGCTTGTTACCGAGCCTTTGGCCTTTTCACTCTCGGCCTTTCTTTCCTTTTGGCAGAATAGTTTTTGTACCTTCTTCTTTTGAGACGAGAAAAAGGTTTCTTTTGCGTGTTCAATTACAGAAAAACCTTTGTGCTCTAAATAAACTCAGAAGCTCTATCTCCTGATAAATTTTCAGCGTACTTTAACTATACGACTAGTTTCACGTCTTAATTAACAAGATGGAGTTTCTTAATTAACAATCTCATCTCACATTTCATACCCATATTATCTTACATCGTATATTTAATTAAAAACATATTCGAGTCGTGTCTTCGGTAAACGTACATTAAAATTCTAAACTGATAACATTCACATTTACTTTTCTACACTCCATACAAATACTCCGACAAATGAAACAAAATTAGCAAGGTGAACTAGAGCGTCCATTTGAAGATGACAAAACTGTCTGCACCTTCCCTGACCATCGCCATAAATCCCAATTAATAATTCAAGCCGAACAAGGCCCAGCTAATCCCCTTCCATCGCACCAAAAGAAAAAGCAAAAAAAAAGCAAAGAATCACGAAATGAGAAAGTCAAGCATCTTCCGCCTTTGTTACTTCGCATCTCGGTGGTCCGGCGTTTCGCACACACGGGTGTACGTATACCGCCGTATTCGCGTTGTTCGGCAATCCGAGCGCGCACGGCTACTCTTTAATTACACGAGAGAGCGCGCAGCCAGGGCGATCGGCTAATTTTTGAGGAGAGAGAGGCGCAAGCCGAGGCGGGACGTTAAACTTAGCTTTGTCCTTTGCCGCTATAGCCACCGCGGCTGGGCCGAGGGCTCTTGCAGGCCCAACGCATCTCGGCGCCTCGTTTGCCGCCACTATTAATTATCTCTCAAGAGAGAGTGAGAGAGGAGTTGGCTGCTCCTTCATCAAGCCGGGAGGGCTAGCTGATTGATGCGCCGCTCTCGAGGCAGCTGATGAGTTTCTCATCCTCGTAAAGGCCAGCAGTACTCCGAGCTGAGTTGGCCGGCGATAAAATCGGCCGAGCGGGAGGTCGCGCGGCCGGGAGAGTAGTCCACAGGGTGTCCCAGTGGAGGAAAAAGGGCCGAGGACAGGCCGCGTCACATTCGGCTCGACCTTCCAGCGGTTCCGCAACGTATAATAGCGCTGCTGGCGTGACTGGCTGGCTGGCCACGCGATCTACGCCACCCTCTTCTCTGTGCGCACCTATTTATATATATAGGCGTGCATGTATGCGTATCGAACGATGCAAATCGTGTCTAGCGAGTGGCTGCTGCGCTTGCACCTCTCCGTACCCTCAAAGTAAACGCAATATACGCCGGGAGGCTCGAAAAGTTAGCCCAAGGAAATCGGCTGAGATCGTTAGTTATCGCGCGAATCGTTGCTGCCCTCCTCGAGAGCTATCGGCGACACGCATCTCTCGCTGCCACATAGCCGGTCGGGGGGGGGGACCCATTAAATCCTCTCAGCTCTTGCAGCGCGAGTTTCGGAAAGGGACAAGTGTAAGGGCGTCGGGGTGGCGACGACACTGGCGCCGAGCCTGCCAACACCTCGGCTGACCCCTCCCCCCCCCCCACCTCCTCCGAGGATATTTACATATGGAGAAAGCATCGCCAACGCCTCGTTTTATTTCGATTCCCAGCGAGACTCCTCTTTCTCGCTCGACACACTCCGATCTGCGTGTGTACGTGTGACTTGCTGAATTAAATTCGGCTTCGCTTTCTATCCCTTTTTTGCACGAATAGGGCTTGGGTTAATTACCGGTTTCTCTCGGCTCCTCTACCTTGTTGCATTAAAATTTAGCGATTTTTTTTGTTGTAATTTGTTGTTTTCGGATTTATTTACGTATAAGATAAGACCACTGCGGTTGTGTTACTTGCCGCATTGATTTTACTTATATACCTATAATTCACCGCGAATGGCGCGCGAGCGCTTGACCAAAATAATTTAATAGCCGGCGATGTGCAAACAACGGATTTTGGAACGATCCTTGAATTAAATTCGACCCTCGCGTACCTAAAGGTGAGCCGTGTATTTACGGTTATTATTAATCAAGCGCATGAGCGGCCTTTCTTCATCGCAATTTTCACGATTGTCTTCGTTTAAATAAATCATCGAGAGATTACTTTGCGCCTATTTCATCGAGAACAAAATTCTTATCTAAATTCAATTAATTTGATATCATCAACGAAGCCAATCGTCTCAACGAACTTATATTCAGATGCCACCGTATCCACCCCAATCGGCCAAAAACATCGGAATATCACGGAGACAAAATTCGACTTGGCATAAATTAAACAAAAACCATTCAACATTCCAAAATTCCAAGCTCGCACGCACGATCTTGCTGATATAAAAAATAAAAAAATAAAACAAGCAACTTGGCGATTCCCACGGGCAAACGCGGCATATAAAAGCTACCGCGAGCTCTCGCTTATCGGCGCTACATTGATTTCGATTTCGGCCAGCGCTTGTTAACACACGACTCGCGATTATTTATAGATAAAAAAAGCAGGCTAGTCCAGCTATTCCTCCCTTTCCCTGTCGCGTTTCTTGCGCTATCGGCTGGTATACACGGGCCTCTTTCTTTCCTGGAACGCGAGTTCGAGAGATAAAAATGCGACGTTGATTCGTGAAATAACGAGGCGAGCGTGGCGTGGACGGAGATTAATTTTCATATCGTTCTCCGGGGGACAAAAAAAGACCGGTCAGCTTCAAAGTTTACGATATGCACTCGAGGCTAGGCTTGTCTTTTTTTTTAATCCGCTTATGTAACGTGGAGGAGGAGGAGAGAGAAAGAAGAAAGACGGCCGCTTTGTAAATATTTGCCCTCTTAATTTTCTTCTTTTTTTTTTGGTAATCTCGGCCGATTGTCAATTTATCGGCGTACTCGCCGATTCCGTCCTGACAAATCGTTCGTTTCAGAATCTTCCAAAATAATAGTTCAGGCCCATTGAGAAAAGAAGAAAATTGAGAAGATCCTCGCTGTATCGTCGTATATACATACATACGGTTCTAACAAAATGAATTTCAATTCCGCATCCCATGTGCAGATACAAACTCGGTGTGCAAAAAATTCCACGTACCTCTCTCTCTCTCTCTCTATTTCGCCTTAATTATCATCGGAATTTCTTGAAAACACGGTTCCGCGCGGCCCCCGACTCGTCAAGCAAGAAGCGTGCGTTCGCTCGCTCGCGCGCACGAGAAAGAAAGAGAGACAGAGCTCTAAATATGTAGCGTCAATTAAAACACAGCAATACCAAGAACTCGGAGCCGTCGTTCCTGTGTCGCTGGATTAATTATGCATCGCCAGGCGCTATACGAGAGTGAGAGAAAGAGGGAGAGTGCCGAGGCACGCGCGAGAGTCGAAAAGGCTCTACTACAGGCCGGACACGGTCCGTCTATTAAGCTTGCCAGCCTAAAAGCATTCTTGAATATCGGCTTATCAGCGGCGCATCGAGATGCCCCCTCCCCCCCCCCCTCACTCGCGCACCCCCGGACCTCCCCCGTGCTTAACTCACCGCTGCCGCACACGCGTCGGCTCTTGGGACTCGCTATACCTCTCCACACCGACTCCCTACTATGCCATTCTCTCTCTCTCTCTCTCTGTCTCTCTCTCTCTCTGTCTCTCTCTCTCTCTCTGTCTCTGTCTCTCTCTCTCTCTCTCTCTCTCTCTCTCTCTCTCTCTCTCTCTCTCTCTCTCTTTCTTTCTGATGTTGGATTTTTTTGTCGAGATCGCTTATGGGAGGCGACAGACACGAACTCTGCTACGGAGCGTTCGAATGATTTGGTACATCTGCCTGCCGCTGGAAAAGTACAAGCCATAAGGGAGACACGCTTGTGCTCGTGTGTATACCAGCCAGAGATGTATTTGCGTAAAAAGAAAGGAGCCGGGCGGAATACCAATTAGGCTCGACTGTGCAGCCCCTCTTCTTTTTTTGTTTTGTAAAAAATATCCGCGGGATTTCGATATAGGCGATGAAAATCAAACGATTCGCCAGATCATCCCTTAGCTTTCTCTAGTATATCAATCGCGCAGATCCGATTTGTCAATAAATTCAGCCCTGAGAACTCCTTACCTTTTCCTCGAGCAAACTATACACTCTCGCGATCAAGCGTGTCTACGGTACATTAGGATATACGAACGTTAGCCGTACAAGTCCCCAATGGTACGTACATATATATATTCTCCCTGTAAGCCAAAAGTATGTTATAGAAGAAAGGTATAGAAAGAAGTTGAAAAAAATGAAAAAAAAAGAAAGAAAAAGAAAAAATTCCGCAGACCAGGTGAATTCTTTGGCTCTCGGCTTACCCTCCATATACATATACCCCCCCCCCCCCGAAGCGAGCTTATCTTATCCGAGGGCTGCTCTCACGCGAGGTCATAATGTCGAGTTGTAAGCCCGGGCTACGGCGTAAAACGGGCGAAAAGTCGAAAGTTACCGAGATAAAGCGACTGACCTCTCTCGCTGTGTGCACCTTTCGGCAAGAGAGAGAGGGAGAGAGAGAAAGAACCCCCCTGAGTGTGTCTGCCGTGTCCCTGTACCTTTTTCACCACTTGCTCCTCTCTCTCTCTCTACCGATAAGTCTCCCGAGGACAAGTGACTCATAGCTCTAGGTCGGATAAAAATGTGACCTGGCTAAGGGGCATCGACTGCCTAGAGAAATGTTTCTTTTTCCTTGGCAACACGGACGGCGCTGTTATCCTTCCTGATTTTATGATTCCGCTTGGAGAAAAAACAAAAGGAACTGGAGAATGTACTTTTCCAGTGCTTGCTCTGCCATAATTTCTCGGCTGGGAAATAGAATGAAACTCCAGACCGTATACACTGAGGTAATAAATGAAATGACGATATTAACCAATTGCATAGCGAATAAACGTGTTAAGGTTAAAATAACTTATAGGCGGCGCCGAAAAGCTCCAGCTCTCTCATTCTCTCCCAAGTCTATTCTCGAATTCCTTCTGGGTCGAAGCAAGTGGCGCGATATCTTAAGTCGCCGTGTCGAGTTTGGCTGGTCGTCGTGTAGGTCCTTTCTTTTTTTTTCGTATACCGTGTAACGGGCTCTGAGGGGGAAAGAGGAAAAGGACCCGGTCGATTCGTTAAGGGGAGCCTTTTAAACGGCCATCTAATTAGGGACAATAGAAACAAAACACGGCCAATCTCGAAACACTTGAGATAAAGAAGACGGGGGACGAAGAAGAAGACACGCGGAGCGCATACCACGACTGCAGCAGACTCGCACGGCTTATACCTGATGCACACACGCCGCACCGGCCCAAGAGGAATTTATTACGGAATTTTGGGAATGGCGAGAGGACCGGACTTCTCCCTGCTCTCTGCCCGCCTGGTTTATGATAGCAATTCATTAATCAATGTGCGACTCGATAAGGAGAGCGTGTTTAGTGGCGCACACTTCTGATTATTTTTTTTAAATTTTTTATTTTTTCTTGGCCGAGAGGGGGACCTTTATTTTTGATTTTTCGCTCTTGGATTTTGGGGAGCTTCTTTTTTTTCTTCGGCGCAGACAGTGACCGACGCCTACGTGTTTTTCTTTGGTTTTTTTTTTTGGATTTTTGTTTTCAGGCGTAGATAACGTTGATAATATATAGCGTTTGAAGTAAAAGTGACGGACATTCTTTTTCTTTTTCATCAATGAAAATTTTTACTCAAACGCGCTTTTTGGCAATTATTTTCTTTTCAAGAACAACTTTGTAGCATTGCAGTCTTGCGTGAAATAAAGACGTAGGCAGAGCGTGAGAGAAAGAACACGAGAGGGAAAAAGAAAAACTGAGAGAATCAGTGGTTAGGAAGATTAACGGGTCTAAAATTCCAACGTCGAGGAAAAGGGTTGAGCTTATTTCTTGTGTCGCAACCCCGTGTGCTCTTGCATCGCCGAACTTTTCCTCGTTTTTCTCCTTTTTCCTTTATGCAAACATTCTCTTACCCTTTCTCCTTTTGTTTCACTTCGACTATCCTTCGCGTCCCCTGCTCTATCCAATACTCGCAACTTTTTCTTTTTCATATAACAATAACAGAGTAACATGCCCAAAGAGACTGTTATACATTTCTCTGGAATCGAAAGAAGCTCTCACACTGGTGCAATTCTAAACATTGCGTAAATGTGCAGCGCATTGGCGCGAACGCGATTTCACTTTCTCCGGGGCTCGCGTGTCCTCCGACTGTTTGGCACTGCACGCCCGTGTAATTATGCGCCGGTAAGCCTCGCGGAATTTATTAACGCTTGCTTAACGGAATTACTGCCGCTCCCCGCGAGTGTGTTGGTCTTGAGTGCGCCACTTGTAGTGCGGCTGAATGTTGATTTGATCGCTTGTTTAGAAGCGGCGGTGCTGTTTCGGAAAAATGTTAGGATACGCCTAGACTTTTGTATTAGCTTTTTAAATTAACTTCATTATTGATTTTAGCGATTCATTTTAATACAGTGTAATGTGAAATGTGAATGAGTTTATTTAATCGATTGCAATAAAAAAAAATTAATTAACTCATTGAAATAATATAACGTTGTTTCGAATTTAAAGAAAGACTTCGTTATTTAAAAACACGTCAAAAAATGTTTAATAAATACGTAGCATATAAGCCCAATAAGTCACAGCCACCCTAAAAATTTAAACGTCAAATCCACAAACCGTAAAAAAAAAAGTAAAATCGAACTTGCCGCGCTACCTGAATTACCCGCACAGCTGCCGACTGCAGGCTGAAGAGCTTGCGCGTGCCGAGCGGGAAATTCAAGGCACCGGCCTTATCAGTCGCAAGTTCACGGTAAGCCGGCTCGATAAAACACACCGGCTCGTGTACAACGCCGGCTGGCGGCGGTGATGGAAGGGGCGGGCTGTTAGTACCGCGCGCTGCTGCCACCTATGCGGGGACGCTTGCAGCGGTCGTTTGGAAAAGCGCGGGCTGCCCGCGCTCGCGGCAGCTGGCGCCGCGCAACGAGCCTCGTCGGAAGCTCAGCGATCCACAGGTGAAGCCGCGGCAACGCGCGCGCGCCGCAATTGTTTTATTCTCCGGACGCGAGGACACGTGCCCCGTTGGCTTTTTGTTTCTTTATTGTTGCCGGATCGACGCGGACACGGTAGGTTTTTAGTCGACGGAAAGTCCGTTTGATCGATCGCCGAGTGTTATCACGCCGGAGTCGCGCCGTTGCCAACAATGGCCGCTGACGCGTCGTTTCGGCGGACAAGCTAAGGACTTCGCACAGGACGACAATGGAAATTAGATTGGCTTGGTTTGTTTGGCTGCGGATGTGTCGAGAGTGGCTACGTCGCAGCGCCTGCACGTCGGTCATAAGGTTAGTTATTTTGTAACACTTGGAATTTTTCATGTCGCTTGAGCGATGTGTATGCCAACGAACTTTTCGTTCGCTGATTCAAACGAAAAACGTTGATAATTCGAAAATTAATTGACATTCGATATGTTGAACAAAAATAAGTTTTTAATATCGATATGTAATGCTTTTTGTGCATCCTTTTCTAGTAAATAAAGCGAGTTTCAAAAAAATATAAAAATACCGCGAAAGCGACGACAACACGGTGTTAGTCAAGCGCACTCCCCCCACTTTCCGAGAAACGCCGCGAGGGCTCGAGCGAATATATAAACACGAGTCTTCTACCGTTTACCGGTTATAATTTTTTTCCTTAAATTCTTTGAGCGTGTTATTCTTTAATAACGTATATGCTTTAATCGACTCGTATGTAATAGTAAAAACCATTGATTAATGCGTTTTTAAGATAAGAAAAGCCGATACGTAGATGCGGCTGATTATTAATTTCAACGCGAAATCTAACAAGTTACAACAATGCAAGAGCAGACTACATAAATAACCTCGAGTAATGCGTTGCCCATATGTGCCAGCAGGTGCGTCTGCACCTGGACAAGAGAGAGTGAGAAGCGAATCACTAATTTCGCAGAGAGATGCGCTGCTGACGCCGCAGCCGCGCTCTCCTCGCATACTCGCAATGCTTTCCGAAAGGCCAAACAGCGCCGGCTCTCGGTAACTCGATATTATACACTTCGAGGCCCGTAATTATGGAATAAAATTTATCGCGTTATATGCTTTTAACGTTATTTTAGTTGGCTTCCTGCTAATTATTGTTGTCGCTTCGCTTGATTGATTTTTCGCTGCTCGACTTATTGAATTGTTTTTTTAATAACGGACGAAATAAAATGTATTTTTAAACTTGCACGATTTAGCTTAAAAATTCGTTTGAATTATTGAAATTTTGTCAAATTTTCTACGTCAAGTCAGATACAATTACACTTAAAAAATAAAGGTCTGAAACTCGTGTACAGTTCATTAGCCCAAAGCAGCATTGGCTTCCGTCTGTAAATTTAACTGTTTACTTTTACGAATAGCTCAAAGGGATTGACAGAGGTAGGGGCGAGGGGGAGGTTCGGATCAGCAGGCGCGCGGTTTATTTGCCGGGCAGCTCGGAGGATTTTTGCAGACAATCAGGTCAACGCTTGGCCGGCGTTGTTTGTAAGCCGTGAGGTCGAGAGATCACCGCAGAGGCACCACCTCTCGTGCGGCCTTTGTACAGCCGCTCGCTAGCGAAAGCCGGCGTAGGCGCGCGCCGAGAAATCGCTCGGGAGCGCGTGAAATCGAGCGCCAGGGCAAATAGTCAGCGGTGGGCCGCATCGCTCTGGGGTCTCTTTTGCGCGGCCACGCGCGCGCCCTCCTGGCCTTTGTTTGCGGTGGGCTTTCAGGGGCGGAGCAGGGGGAGGGGGGAGGGAGAGCAGCGCCAGCCGTTGTCGAGCAGCCTATGGGGTGGGCTTCTTTGAAATGCAGGTCAATAGGCCTCTGCGGCCGATCTGCGACACACAAAGTGTAGGCGAAAACGCGCGCGTGTTCCTTTTGGCTTTTCCTCCCCCTGACTTTCTGTCGTTACTACCCGTGAGATACGATCCCGATGGAGCTCGATGCATTTTGTCTCCAGGAGCTTGGGAGGGAAGCGCTGCGTGTATGTGTGTGTGACAGTGAAAAGGGAGATTTGGATTTCGAGATAAATAATTGTGAGCGATGATAATTTAGATTTCTCATTTGATTTTTTCAACGTACGCCGAATGTTGCTGTTGAAAAATTCATGGTTATTCTGTTTTGGAAAGATTTACTTCGAAAATTAATTGCTGAAATATTTCACCAAGTTATTCGAATAGCTTTGAATTGAAATTTTTGGAATGCATTTAATACAAATTATTGAAACGCGAAATTTATAAAAAAAAAAAAAAAAAAATACATCGATCATTCGATTAAAATTTGGTCGATATAAAAGCATTAGAAGAATTCGATTTTAGAACTGACGTAGAAACTTGGGCTTAACTTCTAAAGAGGTATTAGAAATGCCGCAATTGTTCGAATTTTCTCGGAATCTCTCTCTCTCTCTCTCTCTCTCTCTCTCTCTCTCTCTCTCTCTCGAGCTTGGATGAGTGAACCTTCGCATGTAAGATAACTTGGAGCAAAGCACTCGGGGCACTTTCAAGCGAAGTACCGTAGAAACATCGGTATACTTTTCCAAAAGAATGAAATATAACGGACCATTGGTTCCATCAGAGGTTAAACGAGTGGGGGAAGGGAGAAGGAGGCTAGTGCGTACACGTATATATATGCGATTGAAAGAAGGCGACTGTTTTTAATAGGCGAAATCCAACGGAGCCGAGCGCAGAGTCGAAGGCACAAAGTATATATAGCGCCGGAGGGTCGATAAAGCCATCAAAGCGAGAGCTACTACCGCTTCTGTTGCGTCAACTAGCGAAGAGAGAAAGAGGAGAAAAAAAAGCGGAGGGGAATCTTTTCTGGTTTTGGCGAAAACGCGCCGGGTCTCCTTGTCCTGGTAATAACCGCCTCCGATCATCCATTATGATCCCACTAGGCGACGTTGGCCTTCGCATCTCTCTCTTTCTCTCCTTTTTTTTTCTTCTTCTCTCCAATTCTTTTCTTTGCCACCGCCGCCGCCGCCGCTCAGGTAAACCGATTTTACGTTCGAAAGCAAACAATGCGACAAACCAACAAACGAATCGTTACCGCTTGATCGCAGGCGTCTCATGGGCGTTTTCCTTTCTCGTTCTTCGGTATAGGCACAAAGTGATTTTTCTCTCCCTTTGCCCCCCCTTAAAGTTGATCGATCACCATTGATGCTTTTTTATTCACTCGGACGCATGCTTCCATTGGCCATTGGAAACTTATGAATTTAAATTGACACTTTTTATTTTGTTTTATGTTTATTAATAAATTTCTCAATTTTATCGATTTCATAATTCCGAATATAATATTGCATTCCGAGCGATTTCTCGACGAAACCTTTGTAAAACTTGCGAAACACACCACATAACAATGGCACATTAACAAAATTTCTAGTAAACTCCGATCGAATATCCGCATATTAGCATATTAGCACACACCGGCTTATGTCTCATCATAAATCCGCGGATATACAAAGTTGACAAAACCGACGGTGAATTATTGTCTTCCACCCAAAATTTCCACCGTTTTAATAATTCATCGGGCGGCTCAAAGGTGCCGGAGTTCTCACACTTTTACGCAACAGTGTCTCGCTCGCATAGAGACCGCGCCGTGAATTCCTCGTAAGAGACCCCCCCTTGTCGCCCTCCCGTCGATCGGCAACGTAACGCTAGCCTCATGACCCATAGAGTTCAATCGTCGCGACAATCCGAGCCCAAACGGCGGCGGGGAAAAAAAGAAACGCAAGGAATGTGTCGCGCGACCTCCCGCTGCCAGCTTTCCTTTTTTCTCTCTCGCTCGCACGCCCGTACGGAAATCAAACGGGATTCCTGTCCGGGAGCCAACGACGCCCTCCCGCGTTGTCGTCTCGTCTTTCGTTATGACTCGTATAAGAAAGTAAGGTGTCGTTGCTGCCAAGACCCCCCTGGCAGACAGCACGTTGGGAAGGAAGAAAAAAATGTTCCAAGATATTGATCTTGGTAAAGGAAAATTTTTCGATGCTCCCAATTAACGCGAGTGTACGTTATCTATACAAGGATAGATTGGGAACATGTAAAAGCGACACTGATAAAAATGTCAACTATATTTGTTTTTTATTTTAAGATGCACATATTTATCGTATCCTTACACAAAAATGTTACGTATACGTGTTTACCAGCCGCTGCTATTTATTGGCAAGTATTTTATTCTTAAATAATTATTAAATATCTGCCATGAATCGAATCACGCCTGTCACAGTGTCTGATTCGATATTTTTTAAGTCCTTTTAATTTTCTTGACTTATCCCCCTCCTCCATTAAATGCCCAGCTTATTGAAAATCAATACATAGTTAATCTGAAAAGTAATCAACTTTTATTGCGCCCCTTTATTAACCGACCGAGAGCAAACGCTGCAACAAAAGAAACACGCTTGGAGCCAGGCAAGCTTGGGTATATAACCAGACCATACAATAGACCGACGTAGCGATTGGTTAGGACAACTGTCGAATCGTCGTTTTAAATCGAATTGAATTCTCGGAAGCGCGCAAAGGGTGGGTCTGCGAGAAGTTCCCCTCCGGCCATTTATCGGGCAATTTTCGCGGAGAGCGTCGTTATCGCGACATTGGCGCGGGGGTAAGCGCGCACACCATCTGTCGGGCCGGCGACACAAAACAAACACACAATTCCTCCGGCGGGCTAATTACCGGACGCCGCCAGGATTGGCGCTACGCCGATTTCTCGAGGCTCTCCTTCTCACTCGGGAGCGGCGGCGCTTCTCTCGGCACAAAGGCGCCGAGAGACCCCCGCACGCCTACGATCGCCGGACATCCTTTGCCTCACCCTCCCCTTCTCGTCCGCTCGCTATGTCTCTTTCTTGTCTCCCATTCCATTGCTCCTCGCTCTTTTCCACTTGCGAGCGAAGAAGTGCGCACTCTCTGTTTTGTCGGTGCGCTGGGCTTGCTTCCTAGGGTCGAATGCCTCTCTGTGTTTGCTCCGTTAGGGCACGAGTGAATCATCCGGCTTTCAGGCCGGTATACTCGCATTGTGCTGAAAAAATGCGCGGGCCTCTGTTAACTTTATTTTTGTATTTCTGGAAAGAAATTCGTTTTAGGTCGCACGTTTTATTCACACAAAATTATTATTTTAAATATTTCTTTTTTTTTTTAGTAGGCCGGCGCGTATTATCGCATTGAGGAAATTTTTTTTTTTTTTGCTCGGTCGCAAGCGAAATGTAGATCAAAATTATTATGACTCTTACTAGTAAAAGCATACTCTGCATTTGCTTTCGCACTGCTTTTTACGTTATTGCCGGCGTAATATTGCCGCGGATATTATCTTTTATGACTTGAGTGTCGAAAGTACATAAGATCGTTTTCCTGCTTACTGTAACGCTCTAGATTGTACTTCATGCGTAGAACACGAGATAAAAACCGGCGAGTACAAGGGAATAAAAAAAATATTTCTGCAGCTTATAGTTTCGTTTTAAAGAAATTGTAACGGGTAAAAAATTTAAAATCGCGATATAAAATTTCACTTAATTTGCCAAGTGCCAAAATACGCGCAAATTTATATAATCAGCTTTCCACTCGGCTAAGTTTTCCCTTCTCTCGATAACCAAGTGATTCTCCAAAAGGGTTTTGCAACAAAAGCACCATCCGCTCGCAAAAAATTCAATTATTCCGAATCACGAAAGGCTTTATCTCCAAACTCCGGCGAACATTGTCCCGAAGAATAAGGACAATACAGGGGTAAATTTAAAATCCGCTCGATTTGCCTTATCCCGTCATTAATAGTCCTCACGGCGTTCTGCGCGATGTTCCTCCGGTACATTAACTTAACGGCCAACGGATAATCTACGAGGGGGGGGGGGGGAGCGACGCGTGCGTATTGGGCACTCGGCAATTCGCACCAGCCGTCAATTTGTCGACTTTTAAGCGGCCTTCCGTTAACAGCCGCCGCCCCCGGGGCGAAATGAGAAGCCGGAAAGCGTTTCGTCAGAGCTTTGCAATGCTCGCGAGTCGTCTCTAATTTAAATCTAGAGAGCATCCGATACCATAGCTCGCGAGCACGTACCTCCCTTAATTTCGACGTCGGCCTCTCTCGCTTCTGTTGCAAATAGAAGGCCGATGCGACTACTCTCTCGATTCTTCCAGCGTCAGTGCAGGCATTAGCATTCCCACTCACGTATCTCGAGCTACTCGAACTTTCTCTCTTTCACTATAACAACTTGCGCCTTTTTCCCCCGTGCGAATATCCATTATTCCCCCCCCCCCCGTCTGACATCAGTTTTCGCGCGTTTTCCCTTGTACCGAAAATTCTCCAAAGCGATGGAAGAAAATTTTTCCGAGACTTCCTTTATTACGACTGCACACGTTGAATGAGGTACGTAATATGAGTGTAGCAGGAGTTGATGCCAAGGGTTTTTACAACCATAGCCGCCCGCGTCTCTATCTCTCGAATTTGCGTATGTTTGTAGCTGTGCAAACACAGTCCTGTAGTCTTGGCTGGTTTACCTGACTCTGGAGTAGGGACAGGGGGGTCTCTCTTTGGACGTCGACTGCCGGCGCAGGACCTCGTGCACCCGCTGTGAATTTTTGATTGACAAACGTAAATACTTGGCTTTGATTGGCAGTTTTACGGCTCTTGTTTAGATAAGCAAGCAACCCTTCGGCTTGTGCGGTTTTGCATAGACAAATACGTGCGCTTTGTGATTTTTCATCTTTTTTTTCTCCAGCGTTAAGGATTATTTTTGACTTTATTAATGGGACTACTTAGATTTTAAATTGGCTGAAAAATTGTTGGAATTGACCTTAAATACTTTTAAATTTGGCAAAAATACTGTTTGCGCGTGACGTTCAACCTCATCTTATCCACGAGAATTTAAATGAAAAATATCACATCTTAAGGTATTCAACGATCTTCTCCAAATCGCTTTTAAATATTACTTCTTGAGTAGCAGGCGCACCGCAAAATAGCTCAATGCGCATTTCAAAACTTATTCATTTCATCTTCTGCTCTCGGCTCTTAAGCCGCATTAGAGTTCAAAGCTTGTTTGTCGCATACCAAGCTAGCCGAATAAATAGAAAAGCCCACCCGAGAAAGAGAGAGAGAGAGACGACGATTTGAAGATCCCTGGAACGTCTTTGGGAGCTATAACACAGGGCCCCGTAGTATAACAGTAAAGGCACCAGCAAGCGTCTCATTGTCCTCGAGGTTGTTAGGGTCTGGATTAGGCGCTGTAAGGAACAGGACGACTGTGTATAGCACTAGACCTCGACTCGACAAATATGTATATCGGTGCTACTTTTTTTTCGGGGGATCATGAATTAGCGATCATAAGACGAAGTAGCTCTCTCTTTTGCGGGCCCACGTTCGGGCCCCCACTGGGTACATTAGATTTACCATTTTTAATAGAGGGTCGCCTGGAGGGCGTTCGTCAAGGCCGTGTTACACCTGACGACGTCGCCAGCGCGTGAGAACGCGAGAGGTAGCCCTCTATACCTCCCGGGAGGTAAGCGTCCTGGCGAAAGGAGGCGTCCGGGAAAGTGTCCGGGCGTACGTGCCGGCGAGACGCCGCTGAGGATTACAGCCCCCCCTGGCTTTCGCGCTCATGTAACTGCATAACGACTATACTCGGCCTCCGGACTCTCTCTCGCGCTGGATTGTTTGTTTAAACAACGGGGTCGGCTTGCTGCTTGGGGCTACAAGCGCGTCCTGTAGTTTTCTCGAGCGTTTGAGTTTTCTTCGTGATTCTAGGCAGGCGCTTGAAATTAAACAAATATAACGTTGGATGTTGTTTGTGGTCGCGATTGTCCCCTTCGCCACTGGGCCGCGATCGCGTCAAGATTTGCACTCGAGTAAGCTTTGCTTTTGGATTATGCCGGATTATAACTTTAAAATTAAATGGAAACAATGTCACTGGGTACGTTGAGAGATGTGTATCAGTACGGGGTTGATGCTGTTTTGAAAATTAATGGAATTTATAAGGCTTTTTTTGTAAGAGCGTTAAAAGTGATTTGAAAACGTATCTTAATTAAATTAATAAGCCGATTAAAATTTCGGTAAACCGATAACGAGTTATTAGAATAAAATTATTTCTTCGTCATTTATGTTACAAAGAAGTTTATGAATACCGTAAAAAATTTAAAAAAATTAACTGTGAAACGAAATTTATTGAGTGTGCCTCGCAGAATAATAGAGTACAACCGAACACCTGTCATCTGAAGATAGAGACACCTATACAGCTCATGGTGGAAAAGAAAACCTAGCCGAAGTGCGTGTAAGTAATTTGGAATTCATGCGGAAAGATAGACAAGACCTGAATATTAAGAGCGTTTACAAAAAAAAAAGGAGTCGAAGACGGCGCTTGTTTAAAGGGCACGAGTCCTTCCGACTGGAAGTAGACACGCATCTCGTGCGTCTCGGGAGAGCTACTTTTTTCATATACGGGGGCGCTTGTCTCGAGTAAACTCGAGTTTCACGAAAGGGAGTCACGGCCTTCTTCTTTTTTCCGACCTTCTTCGCTTTTTTTTCTCCCTTGTAGTTAATTTTCGTGCGTCGAGTTTTAATGAGGCTGTTGCCTTGTTTTTCTTCCATATGCTACGGCGTATAATTTTTTTTCCTTTTTGGTATTTGTGTTTGTAAGGGATAAGGGCCTGTAAGCGATTATTTTCTTTAAAAAAAAACAGAAAGACATACTTCGAATACACTAAATGTTGAGATATGAAAGAAATATGGGTCTCGTTTGACGGGAGGCAGGATTTTTTATGATTGTATAAATAAGATATTACGAAGTAAATAAAAATTGAAGTATTAAAGGCTTCACAAAAATATGAAACTCCTGCGTCAAAAATCTTTTTTTCTTAGTATCTCATCATCTAGGACTTTAATTGAAAAATTTTCATAGCAATTCGGTAAGTCAATACCAATAAATTTCTTTATCGCCATCTGCGTAGGCTAATTCCAAGTCAGACTAGCCTGCTTAATAAAACACGATATCGAAACCTCGTCGTAGGTATACAGGCTGAAATAGAATTAATAACCCCTATCTGCCTCCCTCTCGGCTTCTCCTTTCTCTCTTAGAACCGACTTTTTCCGTCTCCCCCGAAAAATTTATAATTCATCAAAGGAGCTCTGCTGAGGGGGGGCGTCCGGGCGGCGACGCATCGCGCGCTCTCTTCCCAGAAACGCATTAGCAACTGCCTCAAAGCCACTCCCTGCATGAATCCTTAAACGAGCGGGGCTTGACGAGATCGCGCGGAGGGTAACTTTTATGCAGCCGCCTGGATTTCGAGAAGGGGAAGATGCGGTATTATGCGCGCCCGCGCAACCCCCTCTCTCCCTCCCGGATATATACGTAGAGCCAAAGGCAGCTTTCGGGAAAGGACCGACAGCCGCGCGATTCGTAATGCTACCAGGGGCTTTTCCAAAACCTCCAGCTTGTCTTGGCCTGAGTGCTGGCTCTCTCTTTTTTTTCCCCTTCGCTCGTATCAAGTTCGTTCGACGCCGCGGTTAAGTGCTCGGCTGAAAAGATACTGGCGACTACGACGAAAAAAAAAGAACAAGGTGGCGCCCTTTGCTTTTGCTCTGTAAGCTTATGACTTGAAGTTCTACAGATTTATCGTGAAAAAAATGAAGATTTTACGCTGATTACCATGTGCAGTTAGAATACTTGCTCGACTGAAAATCATGAAAGTAATTATATTTAAAACTATTTCTAGCCTTTTTGGAATCATTAAATTTTCATCCCTTGCGGCATTTGGCATTGCATCTAGAAGCTCGAAAACGCATTTGGCCATTCATCTATCTCATTTTGAGCTGTCGAGTAGGCGCAATAATTTATCCGGCTACTTAAAACCCCCTGTACACAGCTAATTACTCAAGGATACTCCGATCCAACGAAGCAGGCTAAATATATATCGTCGAGAGCAGAGGCCTACTAGGTGGAAGCTCGTGTACGGAGGAAGCGGGAGTTTCGAGTGCTCAAAAGAAAGAGGAGCCGGGAGTAAAGAAGAAGAAGAAGAAGCGGGGCGCGCGCGTCGTTGCGGGATTATGCACGAGCGAGCGGAGCGTCGATGGGGTGTGCAGCCTAATTTAGACGTTGCGTGCATGTATACAAGGGTGGAGGTTGGGGGTAGGGAAGCTGCGTGGCTCTTCTCCTTCAGCCGCCGGGTTGGCGCGGGCCTCGGACACATCTGCGCGTCGGCGTATATTACGCGGCCGCTAAGCTCCTGCCGACTGGACCGCTGGCGGCCGGGTTTACACGTGTATGTGGACGCGCGCTCGTCCCTTTCCGGTCACGTGCCGCCGCCGTCTCTCTCGACGGGGCATCTGCTCGTCGCGTAACTCCGCTATACCGACAACCCGCTTCTGCTCGTCTCTTCGTTGACGCTCTCTTTCTCCCTCTCTTGTTGCTGCTCCCCGTTCACGTTACAGCCGATCGGTTATGGAGGGAAGGAAAAAAGAGGAGGACCGAGGAGTGGCCGTCAAATGGGCTTCGAATTAATTTACGCGCTCGCAGAGAGCCGGGGGCGGGTCTCCTGTTGCGGCCCAACGCTTTCTCTCTCTCTCTCGCTCAGCCGGGGCTCTCTGTGCACTTGCACACGCGCTCCGACCGCTGCCGAGCGTTTAGAGGCTTTTTAGAAAGCCCCTTCGCGGGGCCTGCACCTCTGTCAGCTCCGCCTGCAAGGAATATTCAGCCGCTTCCTTTTTTTCCCCTCACCGTCCATCCTCGGACTTGCAGACAGGACACGAGAGACAGAGAGCTCTTCTGCCGCGCCGCTAAATTTATCGACTCGCTCACGGGGCTCCGGGAGTTTCGAGCCACTGGATGTACGTGCGCAAGGCGAGCAAGCCCTGTATACGCATCTCCGATGGACCAGCTGAAGAGAGCCAACTCGACAGCGTGTCCCGTCGCCTACGCTCCTTGCTCTCTCTCTCTCTCTCTCGACTTTCATTTTGTTTTAACGTTTTGTCTTCACCGGCTCTTTTTAAGATATAGCTCGGCTGGCGCGTGTCCGACCGAGGATTTATAGCCGTCAGCTAGTGAAGGCCGTACGCCAAGAATTTTATTTTATTAATAAAAGAGAATAAAAAAAATCGAGCGTAAAATGTTTGAGCATCGTTTATCACTGCTGTGTTATACGAGTGTTCGTTAGTTACTTTCTTCTTTTATATCCAGTACCGAATTTGCAAGGATATTTGGATCTATCATTTTTCCATAAGCTTCGGTTGCATTAGAATGTATCATCTGCAAAATTTATGGAGTTCTTCGTCTACTTATTTAGCAGGGGCTCGTAAATAAACATCCTAAAAAATTCCCCCGGGGGGTCCAGTGACAAAATTTAAACGTCCATTCAGGTAGCTTAAATAAACAGCAGCGTCGCTTGGAAAAATGCCCGCTGGAAAAGATCTCGCGGCGAGAACTGGCTTTCCCCGGTGCCATTCGCCGAAACCGAAGATTAGCCCGCTCTCGTATATGGATTTTGGGGCCCGTAGCGCGGCTAAAGTGGCCGAAAAACCAAAGGCAAGGGCGTAGTCCGTCGAAAGCCCGTGGAAAAACACATCGAAACAAGGCGCGGGCGCGCGCGCGGCCAAAGTTTGTCAGTTGCCTTGTGAAAACAGCTTATAGAGCCCGCCGCGGCTGCCCAGGTATATGCATACGCGCTCGGTTGACAAAAGCGCACTCTCTTTCTCCTCGTCGTAAGAAATCAGCCGGCGTGTGCAGGCGCGTGTGCGGTGGCGGCTGCTGCACCTCTTTTGCATCCATAGCTTTCCTTTCAACCCCTTGCGCGCCAAGGCGTCTGGCCGAAACGGCGGAAATTGGCAGGGCACGCTTGCCGAAACCCTTTGTCACCGCTCGTCCCCCTTCTTCTGCTTCTTCTTTTTCGTCCTCCCCCGAGCGTCCTTTCACTCTTTTTCTCTCTCGGTCGCGAGGCTCTCGTGTGTGCGGGTGCACACAGCGGCGAAAGGTGCCCCGTAAACAGCTGCGAATGCCATTTCAATATAAACGCCCCGGAGTAGATCGAATTTTTCGGTAAAACCTGCCGCTCTCTCCCCCCCTTTTCTATCTCTCTCTTTCTTTCTCGCTCCCTCGACCTTTCGTCCGGCTCTTTGATCCCAGTGGGGCCTTCGAACAGCGCGCCTGCAGAATTCAATTCTCTTCCACGCCACACAGCCCTTTTCCTCCCTCACCCCCCACCGCTCCGCCAGCTTTCTCGCGCGCGTAGTCCGCGTGTGCACATCCGTATATACATAAAGGCAGCGCTGCTTGCATATATACCGAAGCGCTTGACTCCCCTTTTATTTTTTCCTCCGCGCAGCCGCGGGTTTTCGACGCCCGAGAAAGAGAGTGGAACGGGTCACGGTTACGCGGCTCTTTTTCCCATTCTTCCTTTTGTGAAAAGGATTTGATCGAAGCGCGAGTACGCTCGACTCTCCCTTTCTCTCTCGGTTAGCCTTTTTCCAATTTCGCCGTAGCTTACTGCATCTGCAGGGCGCAGTCGCGCAGGGATGGGAGGGAGACTAATACGCGAGCACCAACTGGGCAACACGCGCGACGTCCTTTGGAGGAGGGAGGGGGGGGGACTTTTGGATTTTAACGTATTTCGGAGGATAAAGCTCCGCGCGCCCACGCAACCGTTTACTGGTTTATTCTCGAGGTTTCTGCTCTTTCGCGAGAGTAAATTTTCTTTTGTATCAGAGTTGAAATGTGTTGAAATAAATCGTCGAAAATTAAATTTTTCTTGTAATAAGGCTTTAATACAGTTTTACGATTGCATCGCAAACGTTAAATAAAATAGGGGAGGATGGGGCGAGTGTGCCGTGGGGTGAGTGTGCCAAACCCCTGTATCTTTTTACTAAAATGACCTATCGTAATGGGACTAGGGCTAATTGT